>JAJLRV010000155.1:30177-52590 GCA_030567235.1 Hanseniaspora clermontiae | reverse complement strand
AAATACAAAAATAAAAAGTCATAAAGTTATTCTCTTTGTCATTTCTGTCCTTATAATCTATCCCAGTTTAAAGAAAACACAAAACAAGAAAATATCCATTGAGACAATCATTCATAGCAGAAGATAAATAAAAAAAAGTTTACCACTATTTATCTATCACAATACAACATCTGTTTATTTTTGATTCCTCATTAAAACGTAGTTCTAATTCAATCAAGAAGAATTGCAACAGATTTTTTTTTCTAAAAAAAACAACAACCATTAGTAAAGAGTAAATCAAAAAAAAACCAAAAAATAATAATTCGAAAATAAATCAAAAGAACATAACGTTATTTTTCTTTATCTAGAAGTCATTAATCCCATTGTCTTTCTATCTTCTTCAAAAAAACAACAACAACCTTTTATAAGAAACTTTCATAATGTCTTATCAAAACGGTGAAGAATATCCTGAAATGTATGGTCAAGATGGCCAGCAATATGATCCAAATGCTCAGCAATACCAGCAAGAGTTTGATGAGTTTGGCAATCCTATTGGTTACTACGACGAACACGGTCAGTTCTACTACTACGAACAAGACCCTTCCGGTAACAACAACTACTTCGAGGCTCCTATGAACCCAAATAGCACTGAAAACTTCTCTGATTTCTCATATGGCCAAAACGGCAACATGCATCCTCCAAACGGCGACTTCTACCAACAAGAACAACCTAGCGACTCATTTGTCACCGGTGCCAACGGCTGGGACGCCTCCATGGCCCTTGCTGCTGCCTTGCCAAATGACCCATACCCTGCTTGGACCGCTGACCCGCAATCCCCAATCTCCATCGAAGAAATCGAAGATATTTTCATTGATCTAGCCAACAGATTTGGTTTCCAAAGAGACTCCATGAGAAATCAATTCGATTACTTCATGACCTTGTTGGACTCCAGAGCCTCCAGAATGTCTCCAGACCAAGCCTTATTATCCTTGCATGCCGATTACATCGGTGGTGACTCTGCCAATTTCAAAAAATGGTACTTCGCTGCCCAACTTGACTTGGACGACGAAGTTGGTTTCAGAAACATGAACCTAGGTAAGTTGTCCAGAAAAGCCAGAAACTTGAAAAAGAAACAAAGAAAGCAAATGGAAAAGGAAATGAAGGAACAAGGAGAAGCATACAACCCTGAACAAGCCCTTAACGAGCTAGAAGGCGACAACTCATTGGAAGCCGCTGACTTCAGATGGAAAGCCAAGATGAACGTCTTGTCTGCTGCTGACAAGGTCAGACACATCGCCCTTTACTTGCTATGTTGGGGTGAAGCCAATCAAGTCAGATTCACTCCTGAGTGTTTGTGTTTCATCTTCAAGTGTTGTTTGGATTACTTAGACTCTCCTCTATGCCAACAATCCACAAAGCCTATGCCTGAAGGTGACTTCTTAAACAGAATCATTACCCCTATCTATAAATTCATCAGATCCCAAGTCTACGAAGTTATTGATGGTAAGTTCATCAAAAGAGAAGCCGACCACAACAAAGTTGTTGGTTACGATGATGTCAACCAGCTCTTCTGGTACCCAGAAGGTTTGGCCAAGATCATCCTTGACGACGGTACAAAAATTACCGATCTACCTAGTGAAGAAAGATACCTGAGACTAGGTGATGTTCCTTGGGAATTCGTCTTCTTCAAGACCTACAAGGAAACCAGAACATGGTTGCATTTGGTCACCAACTTCAACAGAATCTGGATCATCCACGTATGTGTTTACTGGATGTACATCGCATATGTCTCCCCAACCTTCTACACTAAGGACTACCAACAACTAGTCAACAACAAGCCGTTGGCATCCTCCTCCTGGGCTGCTGCCTCTTTAGGTGGTGCTCTAGGTTGTGTTATTCAAATTTTTGCTACCATCTGTGAATATCAATTCGTCCCAAGAAAATGGGCCGGTGCTCAGCACTTGAGTAGAAGATTGTGGTTCTTGATAGGTGTTTTGATTGTCAACTTGGCTCCTCCAGTATTTGTCTTCATCTATGCCGGCAGAACCACTGAATCCAAGCTAGCACATGCTATCTCCATCATCTTCTTCTTTGTCTCTGTAGTCACTGTTGTCTTCTTTGCAGTTATGCCTTTGGGTGGATTGTTTACTTCTTACATGCAAAAATCCTCCAGAAAGTATGTTGCCTCCCAAACCTTTACTGCTTCCTTTGCTTCTTTGAAGGGTATTGATATGTGGATGTCCTACTTGGTTTGGCTAACTGTCTTTGGTGCCAAGTTCTCTGAATCTTACTTCTTCTTGATTCTTTCTTTGAAGGATCCTATCAGAATTCTATCAACAACCACCATGAGATGTACTGGTGATTTCTGGTGGAAGGCCAAGCTTTGTGTTTTGCAACCAAAGATTGTCTTGGGTTTGATGATCGCCACCGATTTCATTTTGTTCTTCTTGGATACCTTCATGTGGTACGTTCTAGCCAATACCATCTTCTCCATTGGTAAGTCCTTCTACATGGGTATTTCCATCTTAACTCCATGGAGAAACATTTTCTCTAGATTACCAAAGAGAATCTACTCCAAGATTTTGGCCACCAACGACATGGAAATCAAATACAAACCTAAAGTATTGATTTCTCAAATCTGGAACGCCATTGTTATCTCCATGTACAGAGAACATTTGTTAGCCATTGATCATGTCCAAAAGTTACTATACCACCAAGTTCCATCCGAAATTGAAGGTAGAAGAACCTTGAGAGCTCCAACCTTCTTTGTCTCTCAAGATGACAACAACTTTGACACTGAATTCTTCCCTCAAGGCTCTGAAGCCGAAAGAAGAATCACCTTCTTTGCTCAATCTCTAGCTACCCCAATTCCAGAACCATTACCTGTTGACAACATGCCAACTTTCACTGTCTTGACTCCTCATTACTCTGAAAAGATCTTATTGTCTTTAAGAGAAATTATTAGAGAAGACGATCAATTCTCCAGAGTTACCTTATTGGAATACTTGAAGCAATTGCATCCTGTTGAATGGGATTGCTTTGTCAAGGATACCAAGATCTTGGCTGAAGAAACTGCTGCCTTTGATGAAAACGAAGAAAACTCTTCTGCTCCTGATGGATCTGTTGTTTCTGGTGCCAATGGCGATGCCTTGAAGTCTCAAATCGATGACTTGCCATTCTACTGTATTGGTTTCAAGAGTGCTGCTCCTGAATATACCTTAAGAACCAGAATTTGGGCTTCTTTGAGATCCCAAACTCTATACAGAACTATTTCTGGTTTCATGAATTATGCCAGAGCTGTTAAGCTTCTATACAGAGTCGAGAACCCTGAAATTGTACAAATGTTCGGTGGCAATGCTGAAGGTTTAGAAAGAGAATTGGAAAAGATGGCCAGAAGAAAGTTCAAGTTTGTCGTTTCCATGCAAAGACTAGCCAAGTTCAAGCCTGAGGAAATGGAAAATGCTGAATTCTTATTGAGAGCTTACCCAGATTTGCAAATTGCCTACTTGGACGAAGAACCACCATTGAACGAGGGTGAAGAACCAAGAATCTACTCTTCCTTGATTGATGGTCACTGTGAGTTGCTACCAAATGGTAGAAGAAGACCTAAGTTCAGAGTCCAACTATCCGGTAACCCTATTTTAGGTGATGGTAAGTCTGATAACCAGAACCATGCTGTTATTTTCACCAGAGGTGAATACTTGCAATTGATTGATGCCAATCAAGATAACTACTTAGAAGAATGTTTGAAGATTAGATCCGTTTTGGCTGAATTCGAAGAATTGAATGTCGAACAAGTCAACCCATACGCCCCTGAATTAAGATACGAAGACCAAACCACTAACCATCCTGTTGCTATTGTCGGTGCCAGAGAATACATTTTCTCTGAAAACTCCGGTGTTCTTGGTGATGTTGCTGCCGGTAAAGAACAAACTTTCGGTACCCTTTTCGCCAGAACCTTATCTCAAATTGGTGGTAAGTTGCATTATGGTCACCCTGATTTCATTAACAGTATTTACATGAACACCAGAGGTGGTATTTCCAAGGCTCAAAAGGGTCTACATTTGAATGAAGATATTTACGCTGGTATGAATGCCTTATTAAGAGGTGGTAGAATCAAACATTGTGAGTACTACCAATGTGGTAAAGGTAGAGATTTAGGTTTCGGTACCATTTTGAATTTCACAACCAAGATTGGTGCTGGTATGGGTGAACAAATGTTATCCAGAGAGTACTACTACTTGGGTACCCAATTGCCTTTAGACAGATTCTTGTCCTTCTACTATGCCCATCCTGGTTTCCATTTGAACAACTTGTTCATTCAATTGTCCTTACAAATGTTTGCTTTGACCTTGGTCAACTTGAACTCTTTAGCTCATGAATCTATCATGTGTGAATACAACAGAAACAAGCCAATCACTGATATCTTATATCCATTGGGTTGTTACAACTTGGCTCCTGCCATTGATTGGGTCAGAAGATATACCTTGTCTATCTTCATTGTTTTCTTCATTGCCTTCATTCCAATTGTTATCCAAGAATTGATTGAAAGAGGTTTATGGAAAGCCAGTCAAAGATTTGTCAAGCACTTATGTTCTCTATCTCCAATGTTCGAAGTCTTCTCTGGTCAAATTTTCTCTAATGCCTTGCTAAGTGATATGACTTACGGTGGTGCTAGATATATTTCCACCGGTAGAGGTTTCGCCACTTCCAGAATTCCATTCTCGATCTTATACTCCAGATTTGCTGGTTCTGCCATCTACATGGGTTCAAGAACACTATTGATGATCTTCTTCGGTTCTGTTGCTCATTGGCAACCTGCTTTGCTATGGTTCTGGGCCTCTCTATCTTCCTTGATGTTCTCTCCATTCATCTTCAACCCTCATCAATTCTCCAGACAAGATTACTTCATTGACTATAGAGATTTCATCAGATGGTTGTCCAGAGGTAATGGTAAGTTCCACAGAAACTCTTGGATTGGTTACATCAGAATGAGCAGAGCCAGAGTCACTGGTTTCAAGAAGAAATTGTTGGGTGATGAGTCTGAAAAGTCTGTTGGTGATGTTCCAAGAGCCCACAAGTCAAACATTTTGATGGCGGAATTCATTCCATGTGCTATCTACGCCGCTGGTTGTTTCGTTGCATTTACCTTCATTAATGCTCAAACTGGTGTTAGAGATGCCGTTACTGTCAACTCCGCTGTCAGAGTCATCATTTGTACTTTGGGTCCAATTCTAATCAACATGGGTGTCCTATTCTTTACTTTAGGTCTATCTTGTTGTGCTGGTCCATTATTACACATGTGCTGTAAGAAGACTGGTCCAGTTATGGCTGGTATTGCCCATGGTGTTGCCGTCATTGTTGCTTTGATCTTCTTTATTGTCATGTGGGTATTGGAAGGTTTCTCATTCCCAAGAATGTTGATCGGTTTAATCACCTGTATCTTCTGCCAAAGATTAGTCTTCATTGCCATGTCCAGTTGGTTGTTGACCAGGGAATACAAGAATGACTCTGCCAACACTGCTTTCTGGACTGGTAGATGGTACGGATCTGGTCTTGGTGGTTCTGCTTGGACCCAACCAGCCAGAGAATTCACTGCCAAGGTTATTGAAATGTCTGAGTTCTCAGCTGATTTCATCCTAGGTCACTTACTATTGTTCTGTCAATTGCCATTAGTTTTGATGCCATTCATCGACAGATTCCACTCCATGATGTTGTTCTGGTTGAAGCCATCTAGACAAATCAGAGCTCCAATCTACTCTCTGAAGCAATCCAGATTGAGAAAGAGAATGGTCAGAAAATACAGTGTCCTATACGCCTTTGTTTTGATATTGTTTGTAATTGTTATTGCTGCTCCAGCTGTTGCCCAATCACATGTTTCTGATACCATTGGTTCATCTTTGACTGGTACTTTCAAGAACTTAGTCCAACCAAGACATCAAAATAATAACGATACTGGTAAGAGACTATCCACTTGGAAGGGCCATTACTTATCCCATACTCCATCCTTGAAGACTTGGTCCACCAAGAAGCCATAGATGAAGAATTTGGAAAAAGTTTTTTTATCATAGGATAAACCACCCTCAGATCATGCGAGTGCTAAAAAGTTGTACGGAAGTAGCTGTCATTCATATTCATGACGAATAAAATAAATTTATTAACAAGTAGACTTATACTTGTATGTATAAAAAGTATATACAGATGGAAATATGGCTGTTAAGGTTCATATTTCGAATTTATTAAGAAAAAAAAAAATTAAGAAAAAAAAAATAAAATATTAAAACGGTTGCATTTGTTTTCTTGTTTGTATGTATGTGTATATCGTGAGGTATGAAGGATCATTGAATGATAGACAGTGCGGATGGTATTGTGTTTCATAGGTGTGCAAATGTCCCCAGTTATTGTGGAGTATTTTTAATTTGCCTTTGTGAATGATTAAACCTTTTGGGGGAAAAAAATAATTAATCTGATGTTGTACGCCTATATATAAAAAAAAACAGTGAGGTTTAATCAATTGGAGGAAAATGGATCTTTGCAAGTAAAAGAAATACTACAGATACAATTCCCAGGAAAGAATTAACTATAAAAAAAAAACTACAGAATCCTTATCCCAAATTATAAACTCACAATGCTTTCATTTATTCACTGCCTTTACTTCTTACTTTCTTTGTCTTTGGCCATTGCACAAAAAGGCATCACCACAGGCAATAACATTTTGCCTGTCATTGACATTCTAGGAAACAAGTTTTTTGACTCCAAAACCAATAACCAGTTCTTCATGAAGGGCATAGCTTACCAACCTGCATTGACAGCCGACGAGCTATCTAAGCTATCACCTACAGATGCTCGATTCATTGATCCGCTATCCGACCCAATCACTTGTAACAGGGACATTCCGTTGCTAGCCAAGTTGGGAGTCAATGTCATCAGAGTATACCAAATTGATACATCCAAGAGCCATGATTATTGCATGCAAGAACTAGCAAAGAATGGCATTTATGTCCTAGCTGATTTGAGTGAGCCTGAACAGAGTATAGTCCGGGACCATCCCAAGTTCACCACAGAAATTTTCCAAAGATACATCGATGTTGTTGATGTGATGTCCCAGTATTCTAATACTCTAGGATACTTTGCTGGAAACGAGGTGACTAATGACAAAACCACATCTTTGGCCTCGGCATATGTAAAAGCCTCCATCAGAGACATCAAAACATACATGAGAAAAGCCACCTCCGAGGGAAAGATTCCAAGATCTGTTCCGGTTGGTTACTCAACAAACGACGATCCTGATGTTAGATTACAGTTGATGGACTACTTCTTGTGCAACACCACACCGGAAGAGGCTATAGACTTTTATGGTGTCAACATCTATGAATGGTGTGGTTACTCAAGCTACGTCAGCAGTGGGTACAAAGAACGGACTGAAGAACACCGCGACTATCCAATCCCGTTGTTCATGAGTGAATTTGGCTGTAACACATATCGGCCAAGACCCTTCACAGAGATTGAGGCAATTTTTTCCCCATTGATGAATGACGTTTGGTCAGGGGGGTTGATGTACATGTTTTTTGAAGAAGAGAATGAGTATGGGATCGTCCGAAGAGTATCGCCAACAAAAGTGGACATTTTGCCTGAGTTTGAAAACTTGGCCAAACAGTACAACAAGGCAAACCCTAAAAATCTTACAAAAGCAGAGTATATTGCCAAGTGGCAAGCAAAACCTCCAAAAACATACACCTGCCCAGCTCTCTCACCTGCATGGCAGGCAAGAGGAGATGAATTGCCACCAACACCTGATTTCAAAAAGTGCAAGTGCTTGGAGGCCTTGCCATGTGGATTATCCAAGGAATTGCAAACAAAGGAAATGTACAAGGAGCCATTTGAAATTCTATGTGGCATTGTTGATTGCAGTGATATTGGATATGCAAAGGGAATGTACGGCAATAATTCGGACTGCTCAAAGAAAGAACAATTATCCTACATCATGAGCAAGGTCTACTACTTGCAGAAGGGCCAGCAAGGGTGTCCATTGCAGGACATATTACCTCAGTATGTTCAATTCAATGAAAACTTTTCCAATATTTCAGAGGCAGATGAGAAGGACTTTTGTTCAGGTTTGGCTCTAGAAGCAAGCAAAAGATCTGTGAAGAAAGGATCCAGCGTACCTAATGGTCCATCTGTGTTTAGAAAAAACCAAAAAAACTTGGCTCCAGGTAAGGATAACATGTCAGGCGAATCAGAACAAACGACAAACACAGATGATCAGGCTATAGAAACAATCAAAGATTCTCAAGGTATGATGGCCCCAAAAGGAAACAAAGCTCAAAAGAGTGCCGCGTTTAAAATAGCCGTGAGCTTGTGGGTTTTGATTCCATTAATGGTTTTGTTAGAACTATAACAAAACAACGTCTAACAGTTTTAACAATCAATACTTTGTCATAAGTTTATAAGAATTCAGCAGTAAATATATAACAAAAATAAAAAAAAATAAAACTTTTGCATTTGTTAATTAATCTATTTCTTTGGACCCCAGTTGATTCCAAACATGGAACTTACCTTGGAGACTCCTGAAGCGGTTTGCTCAGCAATGTTTTTATTTACAGGCTTGGCTAAGTAATGTCTTCTCTTACCGTTGACGTCCAAGTACATCAACACGAAGTCAGGTTTGAATTTTTTGTCTGATTCTATAGCTTCAACAAAAACAATACCGACTTTTCTGGCGGATTCCACTTGTATTCTCAAAAAGTATCTTTCTCTTCCGTCTGGTCCTTGCTGTCTCATGGAGCTGATTTGTCTGTTTCTGGTCCATGTGTCATCCATTCCCCCAGCAGACAATGCCTTCAGCTTTTCGGTGTGTTTCTTGCCAGTCTTTGGATCGACGTAGTCATTACATTCCAACATCTTTCTACAAGTTTGATCATCTTCAACCAAGTTCACTACTCTGTTGAATATCATAGTGTCACCTTTTGGCGAGAATAGTTCAGTTCCAAGCAAGTAAGCAACAACTCCGAATAAACCAACAGATACAGCAACAACAGCACCATTGAAGGTGAAGGTAGTGGCTCTTCCTAACCTGGACCATACTGATTCAGATTGACCGTTGAAGTGCACCCTGCTGTAGGAAAAGCTCCTTTTGCTGGAGAACTTAAGAAGGTTATGTGATTTCGATAGGGTTTTTGTTTGTGCTGGAAGTCTATAGCTTAATCCAGATTTTAGTATAAGTCTGTTCATTTTTAAGAATATATATATGTAAGGTTGTTTTATACTGTCTTTGGGAGGAGCAGTTATAAGATATGGGTTTATCAAAGTAATATTTTAAATAGAACCAGCTCCGAAGTATCTATTTGAAAAAAAAAAAAAAAATTTTTTTTTTTTTGTTGTATGTGCCCTATATCCGACACAGAGCTACCATATAAGAGGAAAGCACAAATAAAACAGAAAAATTTTGATTTTGCTAAGTGTATTAGTTTGGCGGGTTGAAATTTTTTAACTCTATATTGGATATTTTTTCTGCTTTGGACATTTTGTCTGTGGTGAATCTTTAAATCCGAAGATAGCTGAATCAAGAAATCCATTTTCTTTCTCAGATTTCATTGCTCTGTGGTACGGCCTTGGCTTGCCTGATGTGTTTAAATTTATTTCCGAAACTAGTTAACATTGCTCATATGTCGCACGTGATTGCCCTTGTAGTATAATCGGCAGTATGTGGTCTTCCGGCGATCACGATCGGGGTTCGAACCCCCGCTAGGGCTATGTTCATGATTTATTGCGTACTGTGGCTTTGTAGCGTAGGAGATAAAACTCAAAACACATTGGTAGGAGTTAAGCACTCAACCATTAATGCTCTGGAAAACAAAATCTGGATTGGATGAATTTCTCAGCCTTTGGAGGGTTTAATATCACTCATGATAAGAGTTTGCAAGCAAGATAATATTCAATTAAGAGATTATTATTAATTTTTTTTTTAATATCCTTATATAGAGTTAACAATTGATAAGAAAGTGCTGTTATTCATTGAAAGAAACAACATATATATTATGTTTTTTTTTTTTTTAATATCTTGCTCATATATAGTTGTGTTTTTTATTATTCCGTATACTGCTTTTTACATTGATTGCTTCTTGATCAAGACATCTATTCTATTTACAATTTATTCTGCATCTTGTTCCTTAATGTTTTCTTTGATTTGCTTGACTTGTTCGGCTACCTTTGCATCTCTCGCCTTCTTTGTAAGTTCCAATTGCTCGGCATGTGTGATTTTACCAGCATTGATGTCTGTTTGGGCCTGTATCTCTTCTTGAATCATTGGACCAAAGAACTCCTTACTGTTGTATATGGAAAACCCAACAGCTAGTAAAACTACTGAGTAGTCAAAACCTGACATTTTATAAAATCTCATTATGTATTGTGAATGTGTGTTGAAGAGGAGGCAATAGTTAGATCTATTGGTTACGAGGGTGTCCTATTGTGTTTTTATTGAAGACTCAGGAAGTTTTGTTTTAATTTTCATAAATCTAGTGGGTAGAAACAAGAAAAAGTGGATTAATTTAAATCCGAATATGGATATCACGTGTTAAGTATGTTTTTTTTGTTACACTTTTTTTCCGCAAAAAAAAATAATCATGTTGGCAGCATACAGCATCCTGTCACAGGTGACAAGAATCTAGTGGTGACCAACAGTTAAAGTTTACTCAAATGTTACAAGACAGAAGTGTGGTATAAGGGGATATAACTGCAACAACACCAAAAATCATCTAGCTCAACCTGTTTTATTAAACATTGCTGAAATCCATTATTTACATATTTTATTACCATTTCATTTTATCCATATTAATAAAACCTTGGCAAAATTCCCCGATACGGAAAGAATATTTTTTTTTTTGGTCTTGAAAAGGAAAACCAGATATGGGAAAGATGTCAGATTTACTGAAAAGGGTAATTTTTACTAGTAACTTGTGTGAAAATCATGATAGAAAGCAAAAAAAAAAAAGACAAAGTGTTTACAAAAAGAGTAACAAAAAAACATCTACACAAAAAAAAAAGAAGCAAATGCTTTGAAGTTGGATTTTGTGGAAATCTACAATAGGCAAAAAAAAGAAGAACAACATTTGTATTTAATTTTGGTAGTAATTTTTTGTTCAAGAAGCCTTTTACTCTTTTAGGAAATATTTGCTAGCAAAGTTAATTTGCATTGACTCTCTGCACTCTTTCTTGGGGAATTGGTGGTAGTAGGAGGAAAAAAAAAAAAGAAAAAGCAAAAATAACATCTTGTTTCCCACTTAGTTTATTTTACTTATTGAACAGTATATTGAATAAAGAGATTAAACAATCCTTAAGTCCACCACGCAATAGATATATTAAAAATGGCCAAACAATCTTTAGGTATGTACATCTACCAATGCTCCCGCAAGATGTTATGAATGAGATGTTGATATAGGTTTAATAAGAAAATACGTTTATGAAAGTGCAAGTTTATTACATGAAAAGAAGAAAGAAGAACTGAACAATTACCAACAAATGGAATACAGATACTACACAGAAGAATAAGAAGAATAAGAATACATGATGAGAAAGCAGATTGAACACATACCATGAGTAATGGAAAAGAAGTGACAATTAATAAGTGTAAGCATTTTTAACTGGTATGCTGTTTGAATAGAACAACTGTAACAAGACAACATTACTTTAATTGCATCAGCAATATGAATGAAAAAGTTGAATAATCTAGGTAATGAGGAGTTTTATTTTTGCTGAAATATTAGAAAACCATTAAAAGAACCATGATAAATTATTACAAAGAAGTGATTATGCTGAAATATGTTTCTAGTATCATGGAATGAACAAAAAAGTGGATTGTAAGAATAATTTATGTTACATGGGGTTAACAAGTTTATTGAAACTCAAATAAAATACTAGTATCAAAACAAAAAAAGAAATCATGACAATTGAATAATCAATGTATAGATAGTCATGAAAAACAGGAGTTCAAAATCTAAAGCTACTGAGCAGGTAATAATTCAAAAGCATTTATAAATGGAACAGATCCATTTAGTATCACATAATGGGGACAATGCCCAGACGGGTTTTCACCAGAGAAACATAATTCAAAAGGTAATAGAAACCACTGCACAATAAATGACTTAAAATCAATTGACCATACTCCATAACAACTGATCTTCAAGATCACCAACCAACCCAACAAATTAACGATTATAACAAAGTTTACTAACAATTAACACATTAATTACTCATTTCCATTTCAAAATAGACGTTTCCAGTGATAGAAGCAAATCCAGAAAGGCTTACTTCAACGCCGCCTCTTCCGAAAAGAGAAAAATGATGTCTGCTCCATTATCTAAGGACTTACAAGCCGAATACGGTATCAAGTCTATCCCAGTCAGAAAGGATGACGTTGTCAAGATCGTCAGAGGTTCCAAGAAGGGTTCTGAAGGTAAGATCTCCTCTGTTTACAGATTGAAATTCGCCATCCAAGTCGAAGGTGTTACCAAGGAAAAGTCCAACGCTGCCACTATCCCAGTCAACGTCCATACCTCCAAGGTTGTCATCACCAAGTTACACTTAGACAAGGACAGAAAGGCTTTAATTGCCAGAAAGGGTGGTAACATTTAAATTGGATCTTAAACTATATAACTATATATTTCCGAACTTAAGAACAAACCCCAATTGAATTAAACAGATACAAATAAAAAAAGACTTAGTTGTTTTATCTTTACCTTTTTATCAGTATTTCTTATGCCATGATGAGCTCCATTAGCTCCAATCTGGACGTTGTTATTCGGCTTATCACGTTTGCCAAAAAAAGATACAAAGAAAAAAGTCCTCCGCGAAAAAAAAAACAAGCAGAAAACGTGAAGGGAATATATCACAAGTGCATTTGGTGTTTTTGCTTTGAGAAAAAAAAGGGGAGGTGTTTAGGATCGATGGGGTTTTGTGACTCAATCATCTATGATATTGTGTTTCTTATGGTTTAAGTCATAAAGAATCTACTGTAGTCGGCACCAAAGTATACAAGCACCAAGAAAGCGTTATTAAATATGAGCAAAGACAGTCAATCTGCAGGCTCATCTGCATTCAAAATGGCTGCTGATAACCATCAACCTAGAACCAAGAGGTCTAGTAGATTTGGTATTTACCAAAACATTGAGAACTCAAAGTCAAACTTGTCAGTGACTTCTGGAGAAAAAGAGCTTACTCCAAACACAGCAGCTGCTATTCTCAGCCAACCGGTAGGCAGCAAAACAAGAAATAGACAAACAGACCCAGCATTAGCTTCATCTATGTTAAAAAAGAAAATTCTGGATAAGACCAACCAGGAACACTCAAGTCTGAATATCTCCAGTGAGCTGGAGAAGACACAGTCCGAAAGAAGTAAACTGAAAAAGAAGAAAAAGAGTCTACAAGACCAAGTACATGTCAAGTTGAGCAACCATTCCATATCTCCTGGTCAGCTATACGCCACTGAATCAGGTAGATTGTTCCATGCGGGGAAGATCCTTATTGTCTTGGCCGGGCTTCCTGCAAGATCCAAGACGAAACTCGGTGTAGCCTTGACCAGATATCTAAGATGGTTGGGTGTGAAGACTCAAATCTTCCATGCTTCTGACTACAGACAGCGCGAGGGGTACATTGTTGACGAAGCCTCTTATAATCCAAATACCGAGGACGAAAGCAAGCAGCTTAACTTGGACAGTCTTTGTGCTGGCAAGGAGTACCCACCAGATATAGAAACGGATGCTGCAAAGAAAAGCGGCATGGCCAAGAGACGGAACTTCATTAACAAGTGTCTTACTGACATTGACAATTTCTTCTTTGATGACCAAAACAACTCGCAGATAGCCATCTACGACGCTTTGAATGTTACCGTTGAGGAAAGAGATATGTTGAACAAGAGATACTCCCATGGTGAGAAGGGGTACACCAAAGGATGCACTGTTTTGTTTATTGAAAGTATAGTGACTGACCGTGGTCTACTACAAAGAAACATTGATGCCGCAGTGAACTCGCAAGATTATGCTGGGTGGGATTACCAAGCTGCGCTTGACCACTTCATGCAAAGAATAGAAAGAAACAAGGAGGTGTATGTTGAAATGGGAGGGGAGAAGGAGAACCACCTAAGCTTTGTGAAGTACATTGACTATGGTGAGACCTTGTATGTAAACAACAGTAACCACAGTTATTTGATAAACATGATCATTGCCTTTTTGATGAACCTAAAAGAAAAGAAAGGCAGAGTGTACTTGTCGAGATGCGGGAACAGTGACTACGACAAGTACAACGACGATGAGATTTTGAACAAGGAGGGTCTTGAGTTTTCCAAGAAAATGGCTGATGTGGTGATTACGCGTATCAACAGCCTACGTAAGAACTCCCACCAAGCCGCTATAAGCCCCATCTCCCCAGCCTCACCAACGGACTTCAGCATAGACGACTTGAAAACACAAGTCTCTGTTGACAGAAACCTGAACATGGGGAAAGTGAACAAAAGACAGATATCTAGACACGACGGGTCTGATGAGGACTCGGTGGTGGTGTTCTCGGCTCCGAGAAAGAGAACCTACGACACAGCACAGTACTTCTTGAAGAAGGGCATTGCTGTTCGGAAGAAGCTGGAGTTGAAGCAGTTGAATCCGGGTGTGATTGCTGACTTGTCGCTTGAGGAGGTGAAGGCGCAGTACCCGGACGAGTTCAGCGAGTTCATGGAGAGTCCTTACTTCTACCGGTTCACGAAGGGAGAGTCGTACCATGACTTGGCCTTGCGCATGGGGTCTTTGATCTACGAGATCGAGCGTATGAACGGCGATGTCTTGATCATTGCACACGAGTCTGCACTTCGGATCATTTACGGGTACTTGATGGCCAAGTCTGCCAAGGACATACCGACCTTGGAGTTTGACAGGGAAAACGTGATTGAGGTGTCTTTTGGACACTATGAAAACAAGGCTGTGAATTTGCCAGTGTTGTGATTTTTATATATTCTTATATGTTATTTTTTTGTTATCGGAGTGAGCATATTTTTTTGTTTTTTGATTTGTGAAGATCACTGACGGTTGGGGGTTTAAAGAGAGGTTTTAATATCAGCAACTTGTGCTATTGTTTTATATATGTTTATAACTTACTCTTGCTAGCAGCGTAGGCTAGTCTTTCCTCCTCCTTGGCAAAGACGGCTTCTAACAAGGCCTTGTTGATTGTCATTGCCTTGCTGAAGTCCTCGACCTCGTTGAAGATTTGCACTGAGAATCTGACGTACAGAACATTGCCATGGACGACCAATGGGGCGTAGTTCTTGTACAGACCAACACTCTTTTCCTCAACCAGACTTCTGATTTTGGCTAGGTAGACTGTTGGAGACTTCATCAATTTGTTGTGGACTCTGGAGTACTTTGATACGTTGATTGGGATGGACAAGCAGAACATGCCGACTGGTGTCAATGAGCCTTCTTTGTTTTCCAGCAACTTAGGCTCATAGTGATCGTAAAGATCGGTGGTTTTGGACTTGTCAACAGTTAGGATCTCAGTACAGACCTTGACAGCAGCCTTGGATAGAGTCTTTTGATAGTTTCTGATGTTGTCTTCACCACCACAGACTTCGGATCTGAACTTGATGGCAGCCTCAATCGAGCTGTACACGGAGAAGTTGATGGTACCGACTTTTGAGAATCTTTCAACCAGCAAAGATTCGTCTTTTTTGATGCTGTCCTCAGTCAAGTTATAAGTCCATGAAATAGGTTGGGTTTGTAATACAGGATGCCATTCCTTCTGGGCATAGATGATGGCACAGGCCTTTGGAACAGAACCCCACTTGTGTAAGTTACCAGTGAAGAAATCAGGTTTCAAGGTTTCCAAGAACTTCAAGTCAATCATACCAGGAGCATGGGCACCGTCAATGACTTGTTTGACTTTGTACTTCTTACACAACTTGATCAGCTCAATGTACGGCAAGACGACACCTGGCATGGAGGAAATACAGTCGAAAAGACAGTACACAGTCCCCTTGAAGTTCTTGTTGGCGAAGATGGACTTGAAGTAAGCCTCGAACTTGGCAACAACCTCCTTGGTGGACATTGGGAAGGTCAGATCAACGTACTTGTACTTCAATCCATATGTTTTGTTCATAAAGTCGATGGTGTTTGAGCAGGCTCCGTAGGTTATGCTTGGCATGACAACAATGTCGTTTTCAAAGTCGAATGGGATCGATCTGAAGAACACATTGATCCCAGTTGTGGCGTTTTGGACCAAAGCGACGTTCTTCCAGTTCAAACCAAGGTACTCAGCAATGGCCTTGGCTTGTTTTTTGTACTCAAGTGGTCCTTTGACGTACTGGTACTCGTCAGGGTAGCTCTCGTGCTCTTTGACACTGGCGATTTGGGCATCAATCACCATGGTAGGGGTTGTCCCATATGAACCATTGTTGACAACATTTACTGCTGAGTCAAGGTAAGTATAGTGTTGTTTTTTGAACTCTGAACCGAATTGAGGCATTGTGGAATGTTTTTCGAGTTTTTTTTTGTTTTTTTTGGGTGCTATTTGAGTAGACTTTCTTATTACATAATGCACAGACAGAAAAGTTGTTGTTTAAATATAACTGTGTGAACAAAATCAATTCATGAGTCAGACGTTTAGATTGCCTTCTTTTTTTTTTTTTTAAAAAAAAAGAGGCATGAATCCGGAGTTAAAGTCCATGGGCAAAACAAAAGAGTGGAGATATGGCGTCGGGAAAAAGGCAGCGAGTAACAGATAAAGAGATAAGGAAATAAGTTAAACTGTTATGAGTTTGTTATGCTAAGGACATTATGAGTCACGGTGGCTGTTAGTTGTTGTGGGGAAAACCATGGAACACCGTTGGACGTTTTGTTTTTCTGTATGGTGATATGCCTGTTTTTTAACGGGATAAAGCAACGTGTCTTCAGATCTATTTGATTTTACTAAGAACACTAAGGAGATAGTATGTCGTTATGAATATGTTTAACTTCATTGAAGGCTTTTTATTATTATTAAATAAAATGGTGTTGGGTAAATGGAATCATAGCCTTTAATTATTGTTAAATAAAGTGACGGTTTGTTTTGTTGTTGGTTGATCTTACAAATATATCTTTAGTAAGAGAATAAAAAAGATAACAATGTGGTGGTGTATATGATGATGATGATGGGATTGTGTATTTTTTTTTTTAGTTCTTCTTGAATGTGTATTGCCATTGAGATGCACGTGATGTGCCATTAAATGTCACGTGAATACTCTTTTATCTGTTGATAAAGGTAAATAAAAAATATCCAGAATCAGATAAAAACCATTATCTCACGTGATCTTGCTACAGAGATCAATACCACAAGAAATTGTTATATCCGAAGTAGAGAATTCAAAATGCGTATTGTTGTTTTTTTTGTTTGTTTGTTGTCATTCCTCAAAGAATCAGATGATCTTTGCACATGTTATTTTTTTTTTCAATTTTATATATATATTTTTTTTTGGGTTCCATGGACGACAAGTTCCACTAAATCGGCAACAACAACAACAAAAAAAATAGAAGAAGAAGCACTGCAGACATGCAAAAAAGAGCTAAACGCCCTGTGGACCCATAATTTTCTCACACCAAAAAAAAAAGAAAAGAAACACAAAACAAAATACTGGAATTCATCTCATTTTCTTTTTTTGTCAACGAAAAGAAAGAAAAATTTTCGTACTGGTGGGCTGTGTCCTTGTCTTTTATTTAATAACGCTATCTGGGTGTTTATCAGATTATAATATCAATTATTGCTATTTTCAATTTAAAAAAATCTTAAGTGTTAACTCTTCTTCAAAGTAAGAAACAAAACTTAGAAAACCAAGTTAAACATTATTAATCACAAACATTTAAAAATGGAATCTGCTTTAGCCTGGACTGTCAAGTTAAACCCTCAAACCGCCATCACCGCTCCTCAATACAGAAAGTCTTCTATCATCGGTACAATTGGTCCAAAGACCAACGACCCAGAAGTCTTAGCTGAATTAAGAAAGAACGGTTTAAACATCGTCAGAATGAACTTCTCCCACGGTTCTTACGATTACCATCAATCCGTCATTGACAACGCCAGAAAGTCCGAAGAAATCTTCCCAGGTAGACCTCTAGCCATTGCTTTGGATACCAAGGGTCCTGAAATCAGAACCGGTACCACCGTCAACGAAGTCGACTACCCAATTGGTCCAAACCACGAAATGATCTTCACTGTTGATGACAAGTACGCCAAGGCCTCTGACGACAAGGTCATGTTCTTAGACTACAAGAACATCACCAGTGTCATCTCCAAGGGTAAGGTTATCTACATCGATGACGGTGTTTTATCCTTCGAAGTCTTGGAAGTCGTTGACGAAAAGAACTTGAAGGTCAAGTCCTTGAACGCCGGTAAGATCTGTTCCCACAAGGGTGTCAACTTACCAGGTACCGATGTTGATTTGCCAGCGCTATCCGAAAAGGACAAGGCTGATTTGAGATTCGGTGTCAAGAACGGTGTCCACATGATCTTCGCTTCTTTCATCAGAACCGCTCAAGATGTTTTAACCATCAGAGAAGTCTTAGGTGAAGACGGTAAGGATATCAAGATCATCGTCAAGATCGAAAACCAACAAGGTGTTAACAACTTCGACGAAATCTTAGCTGTCACTGACGGTGTCATGGTTGCCAGAGGTGACTTAGGTATTGAAATCCCAGCCCCTCACGTCTTTGCTGTCCAAAAGCAATTGATTGCCAAGTGTAACTTAGCCGGTAAGCCAGTCATCTGTGCCACCCAAATGTTGGAATCTATGACCTACAACCCAAGACCAACCAGAGCTGAAGTCTCCGATGTTGGTAACGCCATCTTAGACGGTGCTGACTGTGTCATGTTGTCCGGTGAAACCGCCAAGGGTATCTACCCACACCACGCCGTCAAGATGATGGCTGAAACCTCCTTGATTGCTGAACAAGCCGTTGCTTACCAACAAAAGTACGATGAAATCAGAAACTTGACTCCAAAGCCAGTCTCCACCACCGAAACCATCGCTGCTGCCGCCGTTGCTGCTTCTTACGAACAAGGTGCCAAGGCCATCGTTGTCTTATCCACCACCGGTACTACCTCCAGATTAGTCTCCAAGTACAGACCAGAAGTCCCAATCATCTTAGTCTCCAGAAACGACAGAGCCGCCAAGATGGGTCACTTAAACAGAGGTGTCTACCCATTCGTCTACTCCAATGCCGAAAACAAGGACTGGTCCGCTGATGTTGAAGAAAGATTCGCCTACGGTATCGAAGAAGCCAAGAAGTTCGGTTTCGTCTCTGAAGGTGACGCTGTTGTCCTGGTCCAAGGTTCCACTGCTGGTGCCGGTCAATCCAACACCTTGAGAATTGTCAAGGCTTAAAATGTGGTTATAAGACCCACCCATTAGATCTCCTATATAGCAAACAAATATAAAAAAAAACTTGATAAAGTTATGACTTTTTATCGATGAATTAAGCAGAATAAATGATTATTATTATTTTTTTTTATGAAAGAAGAGAAGTTGTTGCTCATGATAATAGAGGATAAAACTTCAGGACCATGTACCGCTCCCAGTCCCCAATGACTCCATGTGCATCGTCCTCGTACTGGTAGCTCTTGACAAGCATGTCCATGTAGAACACGATGTTGTCCAGTCTGGATTGCTGGTTGCCTTTTTTGAGTTTGTTTAGGAACACCATCAAAAAGTCGACGTCCTCCAAAGAAGGGTGGATTCCGTAGCGAATTGTTGTTTCAATCCAGTTTTTCAACAAGGCCTTGATCTCAACAACCTTTGCCTTCGACTGGAACGTTAAAGGTTCCAGCACATGCAGGTTGTTCTTGTTCGGGGAGTTTCTGATACCATTGTCGATGATGAAGAAGTCCTTTGTTTTGACCACAGTGTTCTCCTTTGCCCCAGAGCCCAGGTCCTGCTCTGTTTTGCTGCTGACCTTGATTCTCTTCACACTGTCCATGGGCGTGACTGTGTTTTTGAAGCTGTATTCATAAACATTTCCATCTTTGCTTTTAATGCTGCTGTTTTTGGCTTGGAACTGGAATTTCTGCTCAAAGTAGAGTTCATTCAGGATCTCCACGGGTAGCTCATAGAGCATTTCCTTGTCGTCACTGTTGATAAGCTTGACCAGCGTTTCTTTGCTATGTGTGCTATTTCGTTTGCTTGGCGACTGTCCTTGGGGTTTGTTGTCGGGTGTTTTGAAAATGGAGTCCAGATCCAACTGTACTTGTTTCAAAGCATGTCTGTTTTGTGGCACTTCGTCTTTATAGTTCTCAAGCTGCATGATCTGCAAGGAAATGCCCTTGATGTCCTCCAGCTTGTCCTTGTTGACCATTAGTCTGACCAGTGTGAAGTAGTCGTTCCCCATTCTCGCAAGCAACCTCTCGTCTATGTCCATCCAGCTGTCGTAGTTCAAAGTCTTGCCCAGACGCTTCACCTTGTTCCCCATGCCTCCATACTTGCTAACAACATTGCCCTCAAGCTGAACAACAACAATGACTCCGATTTTCTTCACTCTTCTGTAAAGATGCCTCATGTTGTCCAGTCTATCGTACAAGTACTTCGTGAACCGCTTGATGAACACAGATATCTCCCACATGGACACAAAACGTATGTGATAGTTGATCGTGCATGATATGGTCTTTGGAATGTAGTGGTCTCTGTCAGCAACCTTGTTTTTTGTGTACACCTCGTCGTCCTTCAGATCAAATACATTGTCAAAGAACCGCTGGGGGACACTATTAGTGTGGCCCTTCTTGATGATGCTGTGGTTCAGCAACAGCTGGTAAAAATCGCCATATGATTGTCTATCATGCTTGAAATACGATACTATATCGTGTTTCAAAGTCTTGATGGTATACTGATCAGTGTTCAAAATTGTTTTGTTCTTCACTATTGGGTGATTCATTTTGGTGAGGATATCAACGATAGATGAACCAAACACAGGCAGCTTGTGAATGGGGATGTCTTCAAGTTCCTTTTCATACTGCGACTTTGTTAATACAACCTTAAGACCATTTGGTTTCACAGCATTCAGAACAATCTTGTTGAGATACAGGAAATCATTGGTGACACTAATGCTGACATCACAGTTTGTCAATTGTTTTATTTTGATTTTCAGCAGGGTTGCCTTTCTTTCGATTGAATGTGGGTCGATGTCATCCACGTAATCAAAGAACATACCCTCATCAACGGAAATGGGAACCACTGTATTGAATTGAGTGTTGATATATTCATAAAACTTTGTCAATATTGATTTGTACTCCTCAACTTGCAGATCCAGGCAGTAGAACCTGATTTTGCCGGGGTTTCTTGCCATGTAATCGTCGTATTTCTGCTTGCCGGTTTTGAAGGTATCATTTCTGCTTATGTTGATAACATTCTTGGCGATATAGTTCAAGCTGATAATTTCTGAATGGCTACTGCCGTTGGACACAAGAATGCAGTGCTCGTTTATGTTTATGTTCTGTTTGGTTGTCCTGTTGAACTTCAGCAGGGAGCCAAATACAAAAAAAGAGTCAAAGTCTATGTAGTAGATGATTCTGTTGCTATGTGGATCTTCAATTTTTAGGAATCTTGACCTCAGCTGCAGCTTTTCCATTGATATGAAGTGCAGTCTTGATTTGCTGTAGAAACTTGAGATGAAGTTCGGGTCGTTGCAATCAACATCATTTTTCTTGGTGGTTACGATGGTATTAGTCTCTATGCATTGTGTTACCCAGTCAGACCCCACAACGGGGATGTTCAACTTTGAAACCACATTTTGCTGGTCTGATATCACATACGACGTGGACTTCTTCCGGGGTATTCTACAAATACTGCCACCGTTCAGTGTTATAAGCTTGATCAGCACAACCCTGTCTATCTTGGTATAGCCATTGATGTGGAATTCTAGATTTGTAAATATGCCATTGCTCATTTGCGGGGATCTGGCACGTGACCTATCTTTCTTAAATAACTATATATTTCAATAATTGTGCCATATTGTCAAATGCATTTTTAATTGTAAAGAGGAAGAATAAGATAAATTAAGAACAAAGTGCCAACAAGGAAACACCAAAAAAAAAAAAAAAAGAAGAAGTTGAATAAAGTCTTTTAAGATTGGTGGTTATGTCCGGTTGCTAGGATGTATAAACCACCCCACCAAAGAAGCCACTCTTTTTCTTTAAAGTAAAAGCTGTTCTGAATATTATTTATTATAACTAAATGCTGAGATAAGGTATTACCATTTGTTTTTTTATTGTAGTGCTATTTTTGTAGAATCTCAAATTCCTTTTGTTAGAATAATGCCATCTACCCGAATATCCTTTTCTAAAAACAGAATATCCTATTTGGGAAACCCTAACATTCTAATTATTTCGTTTCTTTTTTTTTTTTGTTTTCTCCTCTTCCTTTTTTTTTTTTTTTCTTCC
>JAJLRV010000155.1:0-30077 GCA_030567235.1 Hanseniaspora clermontiae | reverse complement strand
CAAATTCCTTTTGTTAGAATAATGCCATCTACCCGAATATCCTTTTCTAAAAACAGAATCTCCTATTTGGGAAACCCTAACATTCTAATTATTTCGTTTCTTTTTTTTTTTTGTTTTCTCCTCTTCCTTTTTTTTTTTTTTGCTTCCTTTTGACTGTTTTTCCATCTCCGTTCACAAAAATTTTTGTTCACATTTTCATTGAAAACACATCGGAGTATTCATATAAAGTACAAACCATACAAACCAATACACTAACACACACACACACAATGGCAGGTATTTTGGAAAGATTAAAAGACATCGAAGATGAAATGGCCAAAACCCAAAGAAACAAGGCCACCGAAGGGCATCTTTGTAGACTAAGAGCCCAGCACGCAAAGCTGTCCAGAGACTTGATTGCCAATGCCACCAAGTCCTCTGGTGGTGGTGAAGGTTTTGATGTCAAGAAAGGTGGTAACGCCACTGTTGGATTTGTGGGTTTCCCATCCGTTGGTAAGTCCTCCTTGCTGAACGCCTTGACTGGTAAAGATATTGCCGAAGCTGCTGCATACGAATTCACAACATTGACTGCCCAATCCAGTATCATCAAAATCAACGGTTCAAAGGTCCAATTCTTGGATTTCCCAGGTATCTTAGAAAACGCCAACCAAGGTTACGGTAGAGGTAGACAAGTCATTGCTTCATACAGAAATTGTGATCTGCTGTATATTGTGTTGGATATTTCCAAGCCTTTGAAGCACAAGGAAATCTTGGAAAGAGAACTGAATGCTGTTGGTATCAGAATCAACAAAGCCAAGCCTGATATTCTTATTAAGAAAAAAGAAAAAGGTGGTCTATCAATCACAAATACTGTGCAATTGACTCATTTAGATTTTGACCTAGTCAGAACCATCATGCACGAATATAGAATTAACTCAGCAGAAGTTGCATTCAGATGCGATGCCACCGCTGATGACTTGATTGATGCTTTGGAAGAAGATCAAAGAAGATATATCCCAGCCATTTACGTCTTAAACAAATCGGATTTGTTGTCGGCAGAAGAATTGGAATTGCTGTTCAGAATCCCTGATTCTATTCCTATCTCATCAAACGGTAAATGGAACTTGGACTCTCTACTGGAATATACTTGGGAAAGATTGGATCTTGTCAGAATTTTTACTAAACCTAAAGGAAGAATACCAGATTTCAACGACCCAGTTGTTTTGAGACACGATAGAAGAACAGTCAAAGACTTCTGTATGAATATCCACAAGTCCTTGGTCGATGATTTCAAACAAGCTGTTGTCTTTGGTTCTAGTGTTAAACATCAACCCCAATATGTTGGTTTAACTCATGTTTTAGAAGATGAAGATGTCATTACTATATTAAAGAAATAAGTCTATATATGTATTTTGTGGTAATTTTTTTATATTTTTATTTTTTATTTTTTTCATTACTATTCTAAATGACTTGCATTTTGTAAATTTTGTAAAATTTCAAAGCTTTTGTTGTCAATTTCTTCCAGACTTTTACTATTGCTGTGATAGTCTGCATCATACACGTTTTTTGTCAATTCAAAGGTGCTTTCGTATCTCAATTTGGAAACCCCATACGACATGTCTTCCTGGGCATTGATAGTATCATGCAGAGATTTCATGGTGTTTATCTCGTCCTCATCTATCAGAAGCATCAACAAGGTTACAGAGCCTTGCAGACCAAAGCATAGGATCAAAGGTCTTGAGTTTCTTATGATGGAATTTTCTTGGATTATTTCCACGTTTTTGATAATATCACCCATATAGATCCCGCATACTTTATCAAACTTGTATGGCAAATCCCAGACATTATCGTCTCTGTTTCTACTAAAATCAAGTTTCTCATAGCCATAAACCATTCTTGATAAAATACCATTGTGCTCCATGTTCGCTAGTTCATGGATGCTTAAGGGGATATTCAAGGCCAAAACACTCAAGTTACCAAACCTATCTGTTTTTAAGATGGTCTTGGCATCCAAGAACTTAAGAACTTGGCAGTAGTTGTTTGATAGCTTGTAGTCTGCAAGCGGAACAAAAATGTGGGTTTCAGGTAAGTACCTATGATAGACTATGTTTCCAATGACATCTGCACACACCATTATTAGGTCTTTGTGGAAAAAGTCAATTTGTGTGATATCAGTTAAAGAAGGAACTGTCTTATTTTCTTTGAGAATCTCCAGCTTGTTGTTTATTAATTTGAAAATCGTCAAAACAGATCCTTTCACTATGGAAAAAACGTTTTTCTCTTTCCCTATCAACCTCAATACTCTTACACAATTGTTGCTGTTCATGAAAGTCTGTTCATTCATCAACGTTAAGTAATTATACTCGTAACTTTCTAGATCAACAGTTGCCTTAGAAGGAACAGCTTTTTCTGGGATGCTTTCCTTTCCTTGCTGCTTCTTCTTCAATCTTTTTTTTTGAGACTTCGACAATGCAGATGTATCAACTGTGGGTGTTTGCTCCTCTTTTGCATCCACCTTCTGGTCTGCTTCTACTGGCACAGCCTTAGGGTTGTTGTTTACCTTAAAAGTCAAAAATTTACCTGTTTTGGTTCCCATAATTATGTATTTACCCAATTGACTGCTGGAGTACAAGCTTCTGTCCGTGTACTCAACAATCAAGGCGGAAGAAATTTCATGATTGTTAAATACCTTTGTTGTTGAAGTTGTTTCACCCTTGAACAATTTATTTTTCAAATGCTGCGGGACATCATATTTGATAGAGAAAGTACAGCCATCAATGATTATAGTATATTTCAAATTCTTGGAATCTGTTAGTAAAATGTTGTTATTTGGCAAGTCATCCTGGCCCAATACTGTAACAGTGTCCTCGTCCTCTTTGGAGAAAGTGTGGTTGATTGTTGTGTTGTCGTGAACTAAAAATACTAGTTCACCGTCACTATCAACAATAACAGCACCGTTTCTTTTGCCAATGTTTTCATTTTCCAATACCAAATCGTTGGAGAAATCACACATTTTTATATCGCCCTGAAGTTGCTTTTCTAAACCCTTTAGGTACAGACTCTTAACATTATTAACCACATGGTTGGCCAATCTGTTAAGCTCACATACCCAATATGAGCCTAATGAGGAAATGATAACTGTTCCGTAGTTATCACCTTCGCTTCCGATGTTGTTCAAATAATGCAAACTTAGGGGATGCACGTTTAAGTAAGTTTGGTAAACAGATTCTAGATTTTTTTCATTGATATCAAACTCATAAACTTCATACAAACCATCTATAAAACCAATGTGGCAGGAGATGTTCTCAATCCCATCATCTTCAGCAGATGTAACCAGAAATGAGTTAATACCGTTATTGAAGAATTTGGAAACCAGCGGATCTTCAGAGCTGTCTATGTCCCCATGGAGCAAAACAGTTGAAACTTCATAAATGTTAAGAACGTTGTCACTTGTCAAAGTAAATAGTAAAATCATTTTCTTTGAATGTTTGTAAATTTTCCAATCAGTCAAAAATGAGTCTATGTCAGATAAAATCAAATGTGAGGTCAATGCGCCTTCGTTGATGTATAAGGAGAAGTCAAAGTAGAAAAACTTATAGTTGTTCAAAGATACCAATAAAACCTCTTGTTTGCTTTCCTGAATAAGCCTACTGTTGGTAATTTCTATTGAGCTAGTGTACTCCAAGATATGAGGCAGCATATTTTTCAAGTTGATTCTTTTGAATAAAGTAAACTTGTCGCCTTCAGCAATCTTGATGATATTCAGTTTGTTTTTGGTGAACTGGAGCAAAAAATTGCCGTTCTTGATCACATTCACAGTGGACTCCTTCAGAATAAATACCCCCGCATTAGCGGCATCATCAGAATCAATTTCTGCTATCTCGTCTTCCTCATTGAAATGCAAGATTCTAGTTCTGTCGTCAAAGGAGAAGAACAATAGCTTGGATTTGTCTTCGTAACCAACTTCAAAAACTTCATTTACTTTTTGATGCTCATCGTCGACTATGTTGATTCTCATCTTTTCTTCCAGCTTGAAACTTGTGCAGAACACATCCATGCCATCTACGGCAACTTCTAGGTTATTATCCGTGACCAGATCACCTTTGATAAGCGGTGTCTTTAAAAAGTGGTTTGGAAACTCACTCAAAACTTCCAAAGAATCATATTCAAACTGCGCGTCGTCATACTTAACTTGCAGTATCTCTTTGGTGTCTAAATTGTTGATTCTATAAAACTTTGGTATGCCAAACTGCGGCAAAACAAAAAAGCAATTGTTTCCTGTTATGAATTGGAACTTCTTGGATATTTCTATTTTGTTAAACTGCGAAAAGCTCACCTCATAAGAAAACTCGTTGTCGATCATCTTTTTTGTTATGCTCATTTGGAGTAAGTCACCAATGTGTGTCAGCAGCAACATGAATGAGCCATCAGAATCCGCGATGCTTTGCGTTTGCATGTGTGTGATCATAGGTAGCGTGTTCTTATTTGCTTTTTTGTTAGCAGCTAATAGACTTTTTGGGATCGGTAATTTGCTATTGCTGACTATCTTGATGTCCTCCATGTCCAGGTCAATCTCCAGTAGCAAAACTCTACCATCTTCACCGTTTACTACTACATGCTCAATATCATGCTCTCTTTTTCTTCTTCTGTTGACCTTCACTGAGGAATCTTCAATTTGTTTGATGCTGTCTTTCTCCAATACTTGTAAGAAAATGTAAATAGCATATTCGCTCAGCTTTAGCTCTGCTCTTTTGTTAAGTCTCCCGCTGATTCTGTCTATGTGGTACAACCTTACAACGTTATAGTCCTCAATTGTTACAATGAAATTACTGGTCTCATTTTCCGACTTCAAGAACTTTGCATTGAGCACAATCTGTCTCTCAGCATCCTCATTGACAATCACATCTCCCTCATCTAAATCATAATCGTCTTTGTAATGCATCAAAAGTGCAGAATCACTAAACGCCAGCACATCACTGCCGCACACATCAAACTCCTTGAAAGACATGCTATTCAGGCCCTTGTTTTTGAATCCAAACTTTCCAAAAATATTGTCTATAATCTCCACACCAAATGGATGCGTCCGCAACTCACACACAAGCAAAACATCACTTTCCGTGCACAGCCCAAACTTCAATCCTTCCAGCTCAACCAGATTCATCAAACGCAAGTGCATCTTCCTCTCAAACTTCTTGAGAACATATTCCTCAGTCATCTCATGAACAGTCAAAACACCACCCTCAGTGATGCTGACTGCATAAACAAACCCGTCCTTCTCCATCACTAAAGCGTTCTTGTACACCTGCCCGTGCTTCAGCGTGCGCTTGTAAAGGGAAAGATGCCGGGTGCTGGCTGATTCAAAGTTGTGTTTCTCAATGTCTTTCCTTATGAGCGCTTGCCCCTCCAGATTGTCATTCAAAGTCAGTTCCATACCGTTTTGTTTGTTGTTTGGGGATGTCTCCTTGTATATATATTTTCAAATTCTAAAAAAGCAAAAAAAAAAAAAAAAAACAATTGTTCCGAAATGTGAGATTCGTTCGTGGAGTAAAAAAGAAAAAAAATGAAGAAGCTTCACGTGAATACCAACAAAGTATGTTCCATTCATGATATCGTATATACACTATATCCACCCTCCTTGTCCTTCTGAACCATGCTGTTGTACTTCCAGATCATCATTCTCTGCATCTTTTCAAATTGGTCTTTACTCAACGATTGTATGCCCTTCATGTTGTGCTTGCTGTGTTTATCCTTTTTTGGAAAGTAGTCATCGACTATTTCATCTATGCATAGCTGGAGGTTTTCGTCTTCCTTGAACTCCTCCGATTGTTTCTTTGACTCATTTTCATTTATTTTCAATATGCTCATTTGTTTATCAATGTCCTGTATCTTCAAGACTGTATTATGCTTGCATGATTTGAATATCAACAGAATCTCGTCGTCTTCCTCATCCATGTCGTCATCATACTCAGGATACCTTATAAACAAATTATACTTCATTTCTAGATCACCGATTTTCTTGTGAAGCCTTGTTTTCCCAACAGCTTCACCGTTTAGGATCAAATCCAGCTCTTCCCTCTTCAACTTCAAAATCTTTATTCCTTGCAACTCCATGTCGTTTTGGTCATGCAAAGAGGTTATCTTCTTCAAGTTGAAAATCTCCATTGATAAGGTTTGTATTTCTTTGATGACCTTTTCCACATTACCAGCAGTTTTCAAAGGGCAACGAATAATCACATTCGGGTATCTGATGAAACTGAACTCATTTTGCTTGTTTTCAAAGGTGTTCATGAATTGAATAAAACAATTGTATCTTCTTGTGATAGATTGTATATTTTCTCCGTTCATCCCTATGATATATTTGTGAAAGCTTTCAGGTATGTACAATTGCTTTTCATAAGGTAGTTCTTGCTGGACTAAATTCAAACAGTTGATGCTTTCTATGAAGTTGTCACTTTCTATCTGGATTGTAATGAATTCAGTGTCTTGCACTTCTTTGCTCTCATCAAAGCTTGGCAATAACAACGAAATAGAGCATGTATTGTTCAATGACTTTTCTATCTTGTTTATCTTACCAAACTTCTTCCCAATAATAAACTCCTTGAACTCATTGGACAAGTCAATGAAAAAGTTGTACTTAATATTTCTTTGATTCAACTTCATGTAAGTTTTGAATAAGTCATCCCATCGGTCACCAACAATACCAATCTGTAACTTTTCTTCATTTGCTAAAACAGTCAGCGATGGCTCATCAACAAAACTTTCAATGCAAATGTCAAAGTTTTCTTTGTTTTCAAAGTCTATGGTGAATTGCAAGATCTTATCGTATATTTTGAAATGCAAAAGTTTCAAAAAACTCAAAAGATTGTGCTCATTTGTGCTAAAAATGGTAAAACGATATTGTTTGTTATCATCCTTGACTAGCTCAATGCCAACGGCGTAATCAAACATCAAGGTCTTCAAATAATGTAAAATACTGAAGTTGGACAACATAAACTCAATTTTGTGACTTGATGAAACATAGTCATTGAAAATGTTGCTGAAGTTCTTCAAATAAATCTTTTTGGATTGCAGCTTTAAAAACAATCCACTAATCAAGTTCTTGACTATGAGAAGATTCGAATAATTGGATTTTTTAGTAATCAACAAAATCTTATAGTTTTTTTGTTTTTTGTAGAAGTATAAATCAGGATGGATGATGCTTATGCCGTAAGTCTTGGTAAAGTGTATGTAATCAGCTTTTTTGGATCCGTACAAAAAAGGAATACTTATCAAGCTATTCACTTCAATCGATTCAAAAGAGTAAACTGATGGTAAACTTTCACACATCAACTCGATGACATCTCCGTATAAAAGCTCTAGGCATTCTTTCAACCCCAGAAGCTTTAAATGGTAACCAATGTTACTTGATGCATGGAACTCATTGTAGTCTTGGCTATCTGATTTGCTGATCCATATTTTTTTTGATGCTTCATGACTTTTGATAAGACAAAATTTAATGTCTTTGTTTTCTATGAGTTTTATGAATTTTGGGATAAAATCAGTATTTTGTATCAACTGTTCATCTATGTCAACATTTTTACATAAGTACTGGTCTAGGAGTGGACTATCAGAACCAGATGCTAATTTTTTATATGAGCACACAAAAGAGCTTGTTAAGTTATCCTTCAAAGATCTATTTGGTTCATTATTCTGTTTAATGGATGGGTTGTCATATTTGTATGTAAAATAAGGTTTCTTGGAATGCTCATCAATGGAATCAAATTGTATATTGGTAGAGTGGATCAATGAGTCATCTGGTTTGAAGAACTTTGTTATTTTAATCTTGTTGTAAGTCACAAGATCATCAGCAGTCATAGGTGAAATTTTATGTAGGGGTTTTTGTTAATGTTAATGTTGTTTGGAGATGCTTGTATTGTTGATAAATTGTTAAAACAAAAAATAAACACAAAAAAAAATATGAACGGGTAGTGTTTACTTTTTTTTACAGTGTTAAGGTCCAAAATACACAAGGAATGGGAGAGGGGCTGAACAAACAAAGTTTACTCTTCTTTAACAAGAAAAAAACACTCTCATAAATAACATAAAAAATTAAGTTGATACACTTTATTTTTCGTAGTTTCTTCTACCATTATGCTTGTACTCTAAGTATATATAATACTTTTTTATTGGTTTAATTAAGATAGTTGCAGTTTTTGTAAGGACTATATATATATATATTTGTTTTGGTATTAAATGATTGCACAGTCACGTGCTATTCGGACATAAGAACACAACCATCCAATTTTCTTGTGTTGGCTGAATAACCCAAAAAAAAAAAAAACCAAATGCTTCCCTAGAATGAATGAAGAAAAAGAACAAATATACCAATAACAACAATCCCTTACCACAACAAAACACCATAAACCTTAATGAACAGAGAGCAAAATATACCCCGCAATGATATATCTTTGAGTAATGATATAACACCAACTAGTATCAACTCGTTTATTCTTGTGAACGTGTACAAACGTCACCAGCTTCTATTCAACCAGCTACTTCTCAATACCAACTCAAACATAAACAATGTATCCATAAACGACAACGAACTCTATGCGAAGTTCAAGATGCTTGAAAAAGTTGATTTGGATCATATGAACGACATCAATAACGATGTCATAAAGTTAAGAAAACAACTAAATCAGCATGAAGACATAGAACCTGTTTTGACTGACTACAACATAAAACAAGTTTGTTCTGATGACCTCATTCAAAAGATTACTATAAAGCACTCAGGCATGGTTGAAAAGGTCGAAGATCCTGAAAAATACTTTAGTCAAGATATAGATGAATTTTATAGAAAGAAACAGGAGCTGATAGAAACAAAGAAGAGACAAGAACAAGAAGAATTGGAAAGAAAACTCCTTGAACAGCAACGTCAAATCCAATATGAACAACAACAAAAACAACAAAGCCAGTATGACCAACAAAAACAGTTCAGCAACATGTACAACATGGATTTGGATTTGAATTTTGGAATGAAACCAGATCCCGTAAGCACAATGCCTGACGCAGACATGCTCATGAACAACAATGCAAACATGTTCAACCCCAATATGCTCATGGATCCTATGATTGCGAATCCAAATATCATGAAAAACAACGTTGACTCTTTGCAAATGAACAACATCAACAAATCAATGATGCCGAGTCAAAACATATACACAGAACCAACTATGAACACCAACAGAATGAGCAATGTTAACAATGATTTCTTGATCAATGATGACTTTGAATTTGGTGATTTGGGCGACATTGCAAATAGCAACGACGATATCGGCAATTTCAACGTGGACGACTTAGATCCAGCGTTCTTTTAGTATGTGCTATATAAATAAATTGTAATAAATATTGTTAAGAATTACCTTCATCAATTCCAGAATATGTTGTCAACTTGTCTAATAACTCTCCCACTGCCAAACCCAATGGTTATGAAGATGACTACCAAGTCAATGATTATCAAACTCATGCAACTGAATAAAAATCTTGGACAGAATATCTTCCATACCATCAAATGTCTTCTAAAGTGAGTAACAAAAATCAAGTTACTCAAGCACAGAACAGTGTTGTAAATGATCAGAATACCTGTATTGCTTACTATTCTAGAAAGCAAAGTTTGAGGCTTCAAGACCTTTGGCGGCTGTCTCCACAATGTTAGCAAAGCTGTGGAAATTGCTACTATAATAAACGGTCCAAAAGTATTGATCAAAATGGCAATGTGTGTGAATGGGAAAGTCAAAGTCTTGTTGATCATAAAGCCTATGTCCCACTGCACCGAAGGAATTGTTGCTTGATGTCCGGTTGTGAAGAAATGCTGGTATCCTATCAATGCAAGACATATAGGGCCCACAACGTTTTCCTTCAATTTGAGCAAGTTGATTATCTCCAAAAACGCCAATATCTGTACGGTCATCAATGATATAGATATAATACCCAATGGCTTGTTGAACAGGATAACCAGCAACAAAAAGTTTATGACCAATAGGAAGTACTGAGATCCATAAACATTGTTGTACCCTAGAATTGTACCATTCAAAGATATTAGATCCGTGTTCTTCAAGTCCAGTTTGATACAGATAGGTCCAAATGCAAAACAAGCATTCAATAATACCAAAAACAAGAAACAAAGAACCCTGACTATATTGAATTTCAACATCTCTATTATATCCAAGTCGAAATGATCACTTAGCAGACCCCAGAAAAGTACATTCAACTGTTGCAGATTCATCTCAAAGTAATTCAAAGTCCAGTAAGAAGCTATGATGATCAAAGTGATTCGCATAATACCGTTGATCCAGATAGGAGCTGCGGCTTGATATGACAACGACATGTTGTAGTATGATCTGATGATGAAAGGCAGAAGCCATGTAATAAGCCAAACCGCGCACAAAGCCGACAACGAGTAGTTGTTTTCATTGATGAAAGTTGGTTTGCATTTAGTCCCTTGCTCCTCCCTACAAATAGTTATCAAACTTGCAAATCTGGTGGACAGTATTAGGACCAAAGAGTAGATCGAACCCAAAATTCTGGCAAATCTGCCTAGTGGCAGAACATCTCTTTTTTCCTGTCTTTCTTCCAAGTCTTCCTCGATTTGAGACTTTGAAATCGTTGTTTTGAATCTTTTGTTCTTCAAAATAGAAAATGACCTTAGAGATTTGATTTTCTCTTTAGTATTCTCCATGTATGAAGTACTGCTTGACACAGAACTGTTTTTCTCCTCATCTTCATTATTGCTGTCTGTTTCCTCCTCGTCTTCCTCCGAATCTAGATTGCTGGCCAAAGCCATTGACTCGCTGTTGGTGAACAAAGCAGTGGTGGATTGTCTCTTTGGAATAAATGCAAACTCGTAAAAAGTCAAAATACCAATGGTTGTTATCAAAAAGCCCACAATTTTATCTTCCCAGATAGTAAATGAGTTAGATGTAAAAACTAGGAAATGCAGAACCATAACAACGATACCAACTCTGGTCCAATAATCACTTGTGTCCTCTATCATTTTACTAAACATCCATTTCAAGTTGTAACGGTCAAATATTGGTATGAAGCTTCCTAGCAAAATACCAACACTTATCCCAAACAAAACAACAACAACACTACTTTCCAAAAACCAGAACTGGCCTAAAATCTGGAAGACTGAGTAGAATGAAACAGCACATATGGCAGACATGATGAATATGGATGGTACAAACTCATGCACAATCTGCCCTAGTACTATAGATGGGATCAGCTTTGTGATGATTATGAATAAGATCAAGGAAAAGATGATCAATACCATACCCAAAACAATGAAGTTCATGTCGAATTCAGCCCATTGTTTTTGACACTCCCTCAGGAAGTACTGCTGATACTGTAGAAGATTATTATTTTTCAAATATTCGGCTAGAATAGGCTCATGCTTTGAATCAATTGTATTGGCAACATGGTTGTACTTATCAATTTGGGCAATTGTTTGCTGGTAACCATTGGATGTTGTCATGTTAGAAATTGGCCATCCCAAGTTGTTAAATGGAATAGGAATGTCCATGAACATTGAGAAAGTAGGAATGAAATCAATTTGATTGACGACTTGGTACCCGTCTTCGAAAATAACTTTATCATTGGGATCGACTTCGTTATTGCTGCCCACTTTGGCAAACTGGGGAGAGTATACAAATAATGTGGTATCTATCTCATCTTTGGAGTCACCACCGTGATTACCTGTGTGATCCATTCCATGGTCACCAAATATGTACAGAACAGTATCATCGTCAATGTTAGGAAGAATATCGTATCTGATGAAATTATCCATTTCTTTTAGTTTCTTTGACATCTCGTCATGGTCAGGCCCATGTTTGTGGCCTACATGGTCAACACCCAACATGTGTCCAATAAGCACATCCCACTCGTCATCAACAAGATTTTCTTGGAAATACTTCTTCACACCATTATCAACACTCTCCAAATCAAAAACATTCAAGGATTCATAGTAGTCGGACTTGTCACTCATGTATGGCGAAAACAAACTCTTCCAAGTATCATCACCGACAAACTTGATGATTTTGTCATTCATGTACAACTGTTTGATTATGTTGTCTTCCTCTATGAGGTCTCCATTGAAGTTTGAACCTGCATCTATAAAAGTGGGCAGAGAGCCTGTAGTCAGCCCTTTCAACCTTTGCAAGGTAGTAGTTGGTGGGTCAGATAGAAACTTGTACAAGAAAGACTTTTTATCCTTGAAGTATTCATCCAGTACGGTTAGTTTATTATGGTATGGTTTTTTTGAGTCTTCCACTGGCGTAACAAAATCAAACCTCAATGCATCTATAATAAGAATGACACTTTTTTTAAACTCGTAGTTCATGTTGTTGTTGTATGACGGGGTCACGTTTATGTCATCAAGAACATTTCTGGTAAGCAAAAACCCCTTTCCGAAAAATATTATACCTATTAGCTGTAGCAGAAACATGAAGAAGAACAGGCAAATGTACTTTGTATGTGCTATTCTGAATCTGAATATGTGTTGCTTGTGTATTCTCAGTTCATCCATTTTTCTCAAGTAGCTTTCTGACTGATGCTGATTGTTTTTGAGTTTTATAGGTTTGGTTAGATTCATTGCCTTTCTGACGGTATTTTCGTCGTATCCTTTTCTTTTCTTCTCTTTTTCAGGTTTATGATCAGGCATTTTGTTAGTTTATGCAAAGATGCTATATGTGACAATCTGTTTTGTTATTTATTTATGAATAATTCCTTGTGTGTGTGGTGATTAAGTATGATTTTAATCATATACTTTTGTTCGTGTACTGTGTTTGTTGCTCATGAGTGTTTGCGCCTTGTACAGAAAAAGACAACAAACTTTTTAGACCATGAAAAAAAAAAACAAAAAACAATTGAAATTTAAAAAAAAAGCAGATATCGGATATAATCAACTAGTAAACCTTAATACTACAAAGATAACAATACTTACAATGGAGATGTTTCTCTCTTTAAATACTTATACGTAATAGACAAAGGATTGGTCTTGGTAGCCAAACTTTCCCACACCTTTTGGTGGTATCTGTTTATTTGATTGATTTCCTCTTGATTCAGCAAGCTGACATCAATCAACTTTCTACAGTACGGCACTGTTGTTATGTTTTCAAAGGTTAATGAATTTTCATGTTCTGGGTGTTGGACAATTAAGATATCGTTTTCAATTCTGATACCATATTCACCATCCTTGTAGTAGCCGGGTTCGTTACTGATAATCATGCCTTCAGCTAGTTTGATATCGTTTACCTTAACAGCCCCTATACCAATAGGTCCTTCGTGTACATTCAAATACGCGCCTATGCCGTGACCGGTCCCATGTTTATAGTCCAAACCATTGGCCCATAAGTATTGTCTAGCAATTATATCAAGTTTGTCACCAGAAATGGTATTCTTTGGGAAGACCATTCTTTCCAGGCTTAGATTACCTTTCAATACCAGGGTGTAGTTTTTCTTCAATTCTTTTATGTTTTCTAAATTGTCCTTCAAAACAAGAGTTCTTGTGATGTCTGTAGTTCCTTCTAGGAATTGAGCTCCTGCATCAATCAAGTAAACTTTATTTGGGTCAATCATTCTGCACTCGTCTTTGGCTGGTTGGTAGTGGATTATGGATCCATTGGAACCAGATGAAGATATACTAGCAAATGAAGGTCCCTTGTAATTTGGCAAGTTGTTTCTGATCTTTTCCAACTCCATAGCACCTTTGTATTCATCAATTAATCTTTCCTTAACCCCCAATTCAGTTTCTAACCAGGCATAGTATTGGATTAACGCAAATGCATCTTTATTTTGAGCCACCTTGGCGTTTGCTATTTCGTTAGAGTTTTTGATAGACTTCAAGTATGCGATTGGTGATTGAACGCTCTTGTAGTTGGCCTTTAGATGTCTTAAGACAGCCCAAGAGCAGGACTCGGTGACATTGATTTTTTCTTCACTGGAGTTGGCCATCTTTTGTAGGTGTAGCCAGAATCTTTGGTATCTTTGGACCTGAACACCGTCTTCAACCAATAAGGCAATGACGTAATCGTCGAATGTGTTGTTGGTGAACAAAATGGTTTCGTCACCATCTAAAATCAAATAGGAGTAGAATACAGGGTTGTATTCAATATCAGAGCCTCTCAAGTTCAATAACCAGCAGATTTCATCTAACTTGGTGACGATCAACTTATCAGTATCCAAGGCCTTCATAACCTCAGCTTTCTTCTCTAGGAATGACTTTCCGGCATACTTGGACTCCAGGTATTCTATTTTGTTGCATGGTCTTTCAACTGGATTTTCAAAGATAGACCAGATTTGATCAATTAAATTGCTGTCAACAGCAACAACCTCAATCTTATCTTGATGGCCTTGTTTTGAAATTTCGTTTTTCAAGCTTTCATATTTCCCTATGCTGATTAGCTTTGGATCTACACCAATTTTCATTTTGATGACTTTCCCTTTATTATTTACATTGAACACGTCAAAGTTTTCCAAGCACTCATTGATGCAGTATTGCTTCCAATCAACTTCTTCTGGCAAGCCTTGTTTATTCAAGACCCAATTGTAATCCAGTTGTTTTGCTGCTTGTAAGAAGTATCTACCGTCAGTTGATAGCAAGGCCTTACCTTCTGGATGAGTGCCAACATTCAAGTTAGACAAATCATTAGTGACGATTGCAATCCCACTAGAGCCGTCAAACCCAGAAATAAAACTTCTTCTTTGGTCAGTGAAAGATGTGTACTCATTGAAATGTTCATCTTCGCTTGGAATTATGTAACAAACCAATGTATTATCGAATTGGTACATGGCCTTTCTCAATTCGCTCAATCTATTTGTGGTGTTGACGTTCTTGGAGTCTGAATTGCATTGTAAAAAAGTGGTAGAAACGGAGTACTGGTCTGATTGGTCGTTTATATCAATGACAGACTTTCTCTTGGATGAATATATTTGTCTGAAAAGAGTCTTGTTTCTTTGTTGTCTGGATAACAAACCAATAGAGCATGTACAACCTTTACACGGCTTAGATGGAATAGAATTATGAGTATGCTTTGCAGTTGACATTGCTAAAAGGAAAAAAAATTTAGTTGGTTTTAGTTTGGTATATATTACCTTGCTGATTGCATTATCACCGTTGACGAAAAGTTTATTTCCAAAAAAAACCTCCCCTTTAAGGTATTGATTAGTAAAATGAGTAAGATAAAAGTGAAAAGACAAATTTAAAAAAATTCCAATAAAGAAAAAAAAAAAAAAAAAAAAAAAAAAAAAAAAAAAAAAAAAAGGCTAACAAAAAAATTTACACCCCTTTAGCAAATATGGCCTTTATGGAATGTGGCAAAGGACTTTTCAACAAAGAAATAAATGAATACTTAAAAAACAAATAACCAACAAAAAAATATAGAGAAAAGACACGTGTGTATCGGATATAAGTAATACACAAACACATAGATAATAATCATGTGACTATAGGATATAAGCAAATATACAAAGAAAAAAAGAAAGAAGAGTCATGTGATTGTCGGATATTAGCAACAGTGCTTGATTCTAGTAAAACTGAAGATAAACCAAAGAGCCAGTTTCCATGCTATATATTTATAATCAAAAAGATTACAGCTGTTAACATTTACATAGGTTCAAGTCAAGCAGTTTTATGACAGAACATAGATTTAATCAATCCTTATATCTGAAGTTTCCAAATTTTGGTTTGCAAATTCTCTTTTCCAACAAAAAAAATCATAAACTTCAAACAGCTGAGTTTTGCCCGCACATCTGTAAGCACTCTATCGCACCAATCAAAACAAAAAAACTAAATACAAAGTGTAAATCACTATCTAGTTTGATTGGAACCTTCACAAATCCAAAAACCAAACAACCAGCATGGTTTACAACAATGTTCCAAATTCATATTTGAAAAACATCATTCTTATATGTCAAACAAGCTCTGGCTCATCAATAGTGTATAATTACCCACCTGACCACACATTTATAAACAACTTCAACAGCAAATCAATACCTAAAAACAAAGCCAATGACATCAATATAGCCATTGACAGTCAAGAAAATAACTTTGATGACAACGAAATATTCCAGGCTGATATTGCAAACAATGACACTAACCCCATGAACAATTTAGAGTCCAGCTTCAAGGAGTTAACTCTGAAGAACCCTGTGGAAAAAGACTTGAACCACTTTGACAGTTCGGATATGTCTGAAGGGTCAGCCTTGTCAACAGACTACGCGGACTATTCATCTGATGTTTCATCTATCATAACCAATGAATCAAATTTCCTTCAGGAAACAAACACAGTCCAAAGTCATAACAATCTAGAAAACGTCAACAGCTATTTTTCCAAGGACGAGAAGTTCAGACTTCGAAGCAATACAATCGATCAAAACAGTCTTTCCACAGACTCTTCTGAATACAAGATAGTTCAGGAATTTATAGACAAGTACACTGATGAAAATATGATTTTTTCCGCTGAGGATTCCATCTCCGGTCTGGACAAGGACATCATTGCAGAGTACTGCACCCCGCCAAGACACTTGACCAACCAAAAGTTTGAGTTCACATGCGATGAGCTGTGTTTTGTTGGACTACCCATTTCGTCAAAAAATGATGACGGGTCTTGGAATGATATTAAAAACAATGACAACGTAGTCCCATCAGATGCAAAGAGCATCAAGTCAGGTTCATATAGCATCGAAGCCAATGATACTATTTATACCTTCAATTTAGTGTTTTTGCTGGATCCACCACTGGTGGAGTATGATCAAAGAGTTGATGATGTGTACGACAATGTTTGTAGCAAATTTGCCATATTTTTAAGATTCGTCCAACAAGAGTCAAATTACTTGAACAAGGAAATAGCCAAGATCACCAAAATCAATGAAACTTTTGGGTATAACAAAGACGGGTCTTTGGTCTTTGACAAGTACAAGAGTTTACTGATGAATAGTTCCCTCTGCAGAGCAATAACAAAGTGTTTCCACAGAATCACTGAAAACAAAATTGCAAACTTGGTCATTGATGATGATAAATTTATTTCCTTGCAAATCCCCCTAAGAACTGAGTTTGTGGACCTGCCAAATACCAAAATTGAAAACGTGCTCAAAGGTTCTTTTTTAACCAGCATAACAAATCAGGATTTCTTCAACGAGAGTTTATCTCTGGAGAAGGAATTAGCCACTGATGTAAATACGCCTGCACACTACGAGGAAATTCTGAATTATGGGCTGCTTTTTTTAATGGAACCTGAAGATATCATCCAGGATTTGAAGACGAATGTTGGTGAAAATGATTTGTCAACACTGATCATGACCGAGTTGGTAAAAATCATTACTCCTCACAGTGTTTTGAAAAGCTACAAAAAAACAATGAGAGTCTTGATCCAGCAATACACAAACGAATCCTTTGGTGACAAGAAAGATGATGACATTTTCATCACCAAAATGCTGAAGTCATTCATTCTACACTTTCTTTATTGGAGACAAGCAAGATGCATACTCCCGATTTCTTCCAAAAATAAGTACATTGTTTCTCCATTAGCTCCTATCAGAGGTAGGGACAATAATGACTTTGATGTAAGTTTTAATTATGCAGACTCATCACAATTTACCATTCCCTTGGTATATCAGCATTATTCCGAGTTTAATAAAGAATTCCCACTACTCCCGTCATTTTCCAAATTCCTATCGTACTTCAACGGTGCGGAGAATTTTGGCATTCATATCCCCTCGAAGGAACATAAGAGCATGTACTTCAAGGGTTTGAGCTGGTGCTTGAAAAAGGGATTTTTAACTCAAATATTAACTTTTGTTTATTTGAGAGTTGATTCCAAAATCAAAATGTATGTTGAAGAAGATATTGAGAAGGAAGGTTTTTTGAATAAAAAGAAACACAAATCCAAGTTTTCTGATGGTGCAGATGGGGACAACACCGGTGATCACGGTAATGACTTAAACGAGTTGATTCATACAGGCAATCACATAGAAAAACACATCCACAGTGACAATGAGAGTTTCTTGAGTATAGAGTCGTATGAGGATCAAGACGAGTTCACAATTATTCTGGACCCTCGTACATCATCTGCTATTGAAAAGAGATGGCTTTACAAGTTGATTGAAAAGGACTTCAGCAAAAATGAACAGAAGCTGTACTACACAATCTTAAAGTACTTCAACGGTAATACTTCAATGGAGTACATTTGCTTGAAGCATTCGTTGAATAAAGCTGAAGTTAACCATTTGTTAAAAAAATTGGGTAAATATGTTGTAAAAGTTAAACACTGGTAATTTTATATATAGTTCATTATTTATTCTAAGTCACTGTCCTCATCATATGAATCAAAGCCTTCGGAATCTACATCCATGGCATCGTCGTCGTCATAGCCGCTCAAGCCCGGATGGTTGTTGACAACCTCTAAGCCATCACCGGAGTCATTCAACTTGATTTCAACAACTTCCTTAGGCATGATCTGTTGTCTTAAGACCTTGATAGCCATTGTGTTTAGAATCTGGTCCTTGATTAGTCTGTTCAATGGTCTGGCACCATAAACACTTGAGTACCCATGGTCACACAAGTATTGCTTGGCTTCAACAGATAAAGAAAGCTTGAAGTACTTGTCGTTTTCTTCAAATCTTCTTTCCAATTCCTTTATTCTGATGTCGATGATCTTACTGATAGCCTTGTGAGACAACTTGTTGAAGATTACTATGGAACTGATTCTGTTGATTAATTCAGGTCTAAAATGGGCTCTGACCGAATCCATGACTTTTTCTTTGGTTTCAGGTAATATCTTAGAACCCTTTTGATCAGCTATGAAGCCAGCACCTAAGTTACTGGTCAAGATCACAATACAATTGGAACAGCTTATGACTGAACCGTTAGAGGCGGTGATTTTACCTTCATCCAACATTTGCAATAAAATATTCAAAACATCAGGATGGGCCTTTTCAACTTCATCAAATAACAAAACACAGTATGGCTTTGTCTTTAAATCAGCTAGAATGAACTTGTCGTCGTAGCCAACATAACCAGCTGGAGAACCAATTAACTTGGAGATGGTATGTTTTTCAGACAATTCAGAGCAATCCACTCTGATCATATCATCTTCACCTTTGAAAAGTAATCTGGCAATGGCCTTGGAGAGTTCGGTCTTACCTGTACCGGATTGACCTAAGAACAAGAAACTGGAAGGTTGTTTCTTGTCGGCTAGACCTGATCTAGTCAATCTAACAGCATTGGAGATAGACTTGATGGCAGCCTTTTGGCCGACAACTTCTTCACTCAAAACGGCTTCCATGTTTACCAACTTATCATTCTCGTCTTCTGATATCTTAGAAACCGGAATACCTGTTAGTTTAGCACAGATTTCCGCAACTACTGAAGAGTCAACGACCTTTTTGACCAGTGAGTCATCTGAGATTTTAGCATCTTCTTCAGCAACTTGATCTTCCAAAGATTGAATCTTTTCTCTCAAGTCTGGAATGGCAAAGTATCTTAGATCAGCAGCAGTGGCTGTATCGTGTCTTCTTTCCGCATCAGCAGCCTTGTTCATTAGCTCTTCCAATCTTCTTTTAGCATCCTTTAACTCAGTGGAGGAGGATCTTTCTGATTCGAATCTTTGTTTCAAGGGAATGATTTGCTCAATGATTTCAGCTTCCCTCTTTCTGGCCTGTTCTAATCTCTCTCTGGTGGTTGGATCGGACTTGGCGTCTCTTTCCAAGGCCTTGATTTCAATTTCAATCATTTGATGAGCTCTTTCCAAAGTATCCAACTCTTCAGGCTTAGAATCTCTGTCAATGGCAACCTTTGCAGAAGAAATATCAAGTAGATCAATAGCAGAATCTGGTAATAGTCTGTAAGGCAAGTATCTCTTTGCCATTGTAGCGCAAGATACAATACCTGAATCCAAAATTCTAACACCGTGATGGATTTCGTATTTGTCCTTCAAACCTCTCAAAATAGCTAATGTTTCCTTGATGGAAGGTTCATCTACGTGGATAACTTGGAATCTTCTAGCAGCAGCGGCATCTTTTTCAAAAATTGCTCTGTATTCATTGTCGGTAGTGGCACCAATGACCTTGATGGCTTGTCTGGACAAAGCAGGTTTCAAGATATTGGCAGCATTTTGAGCATCATTTGAACCATTACCCATCAACATGTGAATTTCATCAATGAACAAAACAATCAAATGGCCTTCTTTGGAGTTTTCCTCGACTTCTTTGATTACACCTTTTAATCTTTCCTCAAAATCACCTTTGTACTTGGCACCGGCATTTAATAGAGCTAGGTCAAGGGCAAATAGTCTGGCGTTCTTCAAAATATTTGGGACATCACCATCAGTGATTTTTTGAGAAATCAACTCCACAATAGCAGTTTTACCAACACCACCTGGACCAGTTAGGATACAGTTGGACTTGGTTCTTCTGGCTAGTACTCTGATCACTGCCTTTGCTTCTTCATTACGTCCAATGACCGGGTCCATTTTCCCTAGTCTTGCGTCTTCAGTCATATCGACAGCGTATTTGGATAGATATTCAAGCTTGTCTGAAGTATCAGCGGATCTTGAATCAATCTTGGTGTTTCCTCTTAGTTGCAAAGCCTGTGTTTTAACGGCTTCTATGTCGATGTTGCATGCTTTGAAAATATCTTTTATGCCTGGGTTTTTCAATAGAGCTAAGAAGATATGATCTTGGGCAATATAAGAATCTTTTTGTTGGTTTTGGATGTCTCCTGCATCCTTAAGAACTTGCAGCAATGAGTTGTTTGGCATTATTTCCTGAGGGGCAGGTTGTTGTGATGGTATGGAGTTAAACTTTCTGTTTACTTGTCTTTTAAAGTCATCGTAATCAAATCTCCCATTCTTCAAGATGTTCTCCACATATGACTTAGAACCGTCTGGTTGAGTTTCAACAAATGCGGCTAGAATATGGGTTGGAGTAAGTTGAGAGTGTTGATGATCTTGGGCTAGTTTCTGAGCAATAGTTATTAAATTCAAAGCTCTGTCGGTAAATTGTTCGGATTGCATTTTAAATTATGTGTCTATTGTTGGTATAGTTTTTGAATGGTGTTTAGTTATGTTTTTGTTTTCAAATGTTTTGACTTGTAGTTAGTCTCTTTATATATTTTTGATATCTTGTACAGTTAATCAGGAGATGAGTATGGGAATCTTAAATAAAAAAAAAGTTAAGGGCCAGTCCAAGGGTTTATTAAGCGGTTTTTTTTTTTTTTTGTTGTTAACGCGAAAAAAGTAGAAATCTCTAGAACTTTCTCGCAATTGCTATTCATCACGAGAGATAGAGTGGAAAGGTCAGGCAATATGATTTTCTGCGTAGACACGGAAGACAGCTAATAGTAGCAAGATTATACATATGTTAGTAGTTTTAAGATTCCAAATCTATCAATCTTGTAATCGTCTTGATGCTACAAACTGCACGTGTCACACTTTGACGATAATCAAAGAGGGTCTTGCATTTCCACAGTAATGCCTTAGACAGCAGGTATTTAATACTTAATACTGAACAAACTGGGCACACAAATTCCCAGCAAACATTTACATTTACATTTTGGTCATTTCACAATGATTTTTGTTACAACATGAATATATATAATATCACCTTCCATTAAGCAGTGTGTTGTTTGATTAACTTGACAACAACATCCAAGTCAGTGCTGGATTCAATGCTGTTGATGAAGATACCGTTGATGGCAACACTTGGTGTGACGTGGGCACCAACAGTTCTGTGGTATCTGACAAAGTACTTCAAGTCAGCCATTCTGGCCTTGCCTTCGTCCTTGTCGCTTAGGTACTCCAAAACAAGTTCCTCACTGATACCAGTGTGCTTGTTGGCGTGGGCGGCCAAAACAGCATTGAACTCATTTGGAGTGGCGCCGTTGAAGTTGTCGTCCCATGTGTCCTTGGCATCCTTGAACAATTGCATGGAGTAGTCCCAGAATGACTCCGGTTGGTATCTGGCAACAGCCAAGGAAACGTTGTGAAGAGGGATGGATCTAATGTGCCAAGGTTGAGGAACATTCATAAACTTGATTTGTATTTTGTGTTCACTCAAGAACTTGTCCTCAAAGAAACCACCTTCAGTCCATCTGGAGAAGATCTTTAGGCAGAAAGGACAGGAGTAGTCTAGGTATAGCTCAACAGTGTTCATTGGAGCATCAGCGTTGGCTTTGATTAGGGAGACTGGCTTTAGTATGTGAGATTTGGCAAATACGGCTTTGATAGACATTAGGTGTATGGTTTATATGGTGTTTTTATATTGTTGCTTATCAAAAAAAAAAAAATTGTGAATGTGAAAACATAAACCCCGGAAAAATATGATCCACTCCTTATATCCATAGAGAAAAAACTGAGTATTTATAAAAATATTACTGAAAAGAATGGCATTTTAATGCCGCTCAACAAGGCATTAGACTAGAAAGATTAGCCTTTATTTGCAAAATAAATATAAGAAGTTAAAATGCACTGCACGAATAGCTAATAGTTCAGAGTGTATTGGCTCATTGGAATCCACTTTGCTGTCACACAATTTTTGCAAAAACTTACTGTGGATTATTTCTGCTGTTAAGAAAACACGCACAAGCACCGTTTACGGCTGAGCGGAAAGAGTGCATCTGCAGTAATATCACGTGCCCTGTTGGTCTTAATGCCGCTACAGGAAAAAAAGAAAAAATCAACAGTGATAATTGAATATGTTCCACAGTCTAACCTTTGCAAACATGCTCTGTACTATATTCATTCTCAAAGGTCTGTTATGAAACACAACTGCCTTTCTTCTGTTCACTGTCTATACAAAGTCTTGTACACTATTAGACTTTAACAAATCAGCTACATTCTGATTGTAACAATAATTTACATTGCCTATCTGCCTTTTTTTTTTTACAAAGTTTCAAATGATGGTTAAACTGGTCTTTATATACAATCAAGCTATACACCAACAACAAAGAAAAAAAGAAATATGAGAATTCTGTTGCCACTGCAGGGTCCAAAAACAAAAAAAAACAATGTCTTTTTTTAGAAATCACCACCACCAAAGTCGCCACCGTCAAAGTCTCCATTGTCAACCCCTTGGTCGTAGCCTTGGTCATAGCCTTGTTCGTATGCTTGCTGGTTTTCAAAGTTGTTGTGGTCAGATATCATATTTCCGAGCATCATACCACCAATCAAACCACCACCGGCACCCAGCATGGCTCCGGACATGCCCCCAAGCCTGCTTTTCTTGTTGCCGTTAGCATACTGCGGCTGCTGCTGCTGCTGTTGTTGGTAGTATTGCTGCTGTTGTTGTGGCGGATAGTATGGTTGTTGCTGTTGTGGGTAGTACTGTTGTTGTGGGTAGTATGGTTGCTGCTGTGGGTAGTACTGTTGCTGTGGATAGGATTGCTGCTGTTGGTTGAACTGCTGTTGTGGGTAGAACTGCTGCTGCGGCATGTCCCTGTTGGCGCTGCTGTGGTTTGTTGGCTGGTAGTACTGGTTCTGGTTGTATGGCATGTTCTTGGAGCTTAGGTTTTTGTCGGTGGGTTCCGTCCCTTCTGGTGCTTCCCATTGGGATTTGTTGTTATTGAGGATATCAACATAGTAGTATCTCTGGTAGTCCTCGTCCCACTCAGCCCTCCATCTTCTGGGTTCTTTGAATACAGGAGCGTTTGTTTTTGAATATGGAAAGTCTTTGAATTTGTCGTCAGTCATCTTTTAATGTGAAGTGTGTATTAATGATACTGCTGGTGTTTTTTTTGGCTTGTTTATAGTATGGATCAATATTTTTCTCTTTTTTGTTTTTGTCTTTCAACTGACGTGTTCTATATATAGGGGTGTGTGAAAAAAAAAAAAAAAAAAGAACAAGTAGGCTGATGTATCTTTTTTTTGGACAGAGAGGACCCACCACCCAATTTTGCGGCTTGGAAAGATCCGAAAGAGCCACACATCTTGTTCTATTTTTGCTTAAGCATAAAGAGAGTGTGTATTTATTTTTGAGACACACTTGGCTTAGATAAGAATTGGGAATAGGAGAATCACTCTCTTCCACACACACTAAAAAAACAAAAAAAAAAAACAGAGACTGGATATTCGTCAACAATCACAGGGTTTATAAATAGCAATATATATATATATTGTATTTATCTTTAATAGCGGGAACAGCCACAACGTTCCCCTGGTCTGTGGCGACAGTTGCTGCGGCGGCCACTGTTGCCAAAGATTCCCTGGTTACTGTTACGACTACCGCTACTGTAACGACGACCACCGCTGCCAAAGCCTCCGTGGTTATGGTGGCGGCCACCACCATTGCCTTTAAGAGCATTTCCTAACAGCAACCCACCCAAAACACCTGCACCCACACCTAACATGGCACCACTGTTGCTTTTCTTGCTGGATGGGCCTGTATTAGTTGATGTAGCAGAGCTGGTAGATGAAGAATAATTCCCATTTTGGTAAGCATTGTTTCCATTCGTACTAGCATAGCTGGTTTGTTGCTGATATGTTTGTTGTTGGTATGTTTGTTGCTGGTACTGCTGCTGCTGCTGCTGCTGTGGCGGGGTTGACTGTTTTACAACAGCAGTTGAACGAGAAGTTGTGCCGGCAGGAGGGTCCCATTGAGACTGGTTGTTGTTTTTTAAGTCAACATAAAAGAATCTTTGATATTCGTCGTCCCATTCCGCTACCCATCTGTTAGGTTCGCTGAATACGGGAGGGTTTTGCTTTGTAAAAAGAGTTTCTGGTCTATTGGACATCCAAAGATATTGTGTTTGGTTTTTGGGGCAAATTATTTAAATTTAAACATTCAAGTTTTGTATTTCTCAAAACCCTAATATAAGGGTTTAAAAATTTCAAAAATAGCCCACTTTGATTTCACCGCGTTTAGGGTGAGTATTTCTGGGAAAACAAACAAAAAAATAATGATAGGCACCTGATTTAACATCCATTGGTTTCATGCTTGCCAAAAACTCATATGTTAATTTTTTAAAAAAAAAAATAATAATAAAAACTGTACTATATGCTAAATAATCACTCATCAGCTCTCTTTTTACCTAAAAAGACTAGCAAACCATGGCCGTAATCGAACTTGTCCAATATCAGCTCAACCATGTGTAATTTATCCAATGGTTTGGTTCCTTTTTCGGAAACGTAAGTTTTAAACTCGTTGTAGTTTTGTATTCTGAAAGTCTCATGCTTTTCCTTTTTGGAATCACCGAATGCCTCCAGCATCTTTTGCCAGTCCCACTCAGCAGATAAGTCGTTGTAACTACTGGTAGCCCCAATAATGGCTCTTTCGATGGTATAACCAGAATTGTTCAACATCAAAATCATTGGGCTCAAGTCATACTTCAAAAACAGAGACATTTCTTGTAAGGTCATTTGGGCAGAACCATCACCTTGCAATAAAACAACTCTATTGTCCATCTTGTAGTCCTTCAAGGCTTTACAAACACCAACAGTGGCTGGTAATGCATACCCAATGGAGGCATAGAAGTTTTGACAGATTATTCTACTTTCAGCGGGTAGCTTGATGTTTTCCAGCTCAAAGGCAAATGATGACATTTCACATACCAAAATATCACCTTTCTGCATCAGATTCTTGGACAACTCATAAGAGACTTCTTGCTCGTATAGTCTGTCTTCATCCTTGATCAACTTCTCTAAGTTGTAGGAGTCACTGTATGATTGCCCCTTTGACTGCTGGGAGCCGGTCTTAACAGGCTTCTTAATCTTGCTGTAATCCAAAAGTTCCAAGAATCTGTTGGTGATTTTACAACCACTGATGTTCTTGATTAATTCTTTTTTGAATCCGATCATGGCAAAGTCCCTTCCCAAGAAGCAAATGTCTTGGTCAGCAAGCCATTCATTAATTTCAGGGTTGCTTCCACTGTATCTAAAGTTACACTCATTGATCTTGGAACCAAAGTGCAAAACCAAATCGTGTTTTTTGATGCTCTCAAATACACCTAATGGTGATCTTTCATTACAAAATACACCCTTGAAGTTTTCTAAACTCTCATCTAAACATAGCCCTCTGGAGCCTGGAGTGGAGTAACAGTCCCAGTTTGTCTTATTCAATAAGTCAACAACTTCGGCTTTATGACGTTTTAGGAAGTAATCAGCAACAAAACCTACATTTTCACTCTTGTAGGTCTTTTCTAGTAGCAGATTCAATACCTTTTCTTCATTGACATTCAGGTCCTTGTTCTTGTACTTGTATAGATCCAAAGGTCTATCTAAATCGCAAGCGACTAACGAGTCAGCAACATCAGCAGGAACAAACAAATAACCAGGCTTGTGGTTTGAAACAACAGCTTCAATGGCCTCATCGATTTTCTTTTGAACGGTTCCTTGAAGAATATCTTCTTCAGTAATGTATTCGGAATAGCAACCGAAAGACTCAGCAGCCCTGCTATAAATCTCATGATCTTGTCTGAAGCTGTCTTTACCTGGAATCAAATGGTGGATGGTACCGAACAAAGCATCCATTTCATTACCATCGTCAGCAATTGCCCTGGCCTTCAAAGAGGAGGAACCAACAATATGCAAAACAGATACGTTTTCAGCACAGGAACCAGCAATACCATTGATGGCAGATAGCTCACCAACACCAAAAGTAGTTACCATACAGGCGAAGTTGTGGGGGTTGATTCTGGAGTAACCATCGGCAACATAGGCAGCATTCAACTCGTTGTTGTTACCAACCCATTCGACCTCAGGAACACTGTATATGTGCTCCAATAGTCTTAGGTTAAAATCACCAGGAACACCAAACACGGATTTGGTGACGTTGGATAATCTTTTGAATAATAGTTTACCAAGAGGTAATTTTTCAGTAGCAGGAGAAATAGACATTGTTTTTTAAATAATGTTGTTAGCAATAAAGAATAAGAACAAAAAAAAAATATTATATGCTTTTTTGGTTATGCAACAGTTCTCTTTACATAATTAATAGCAACTTTGTTATTATTTAAAAACCTCATCGTTTGTTTAAATAAGATCGCTTTTATGTTGAAAAAAACGCAATTATAATAAAAACGTGATAAGGTTTTGGTAAAAACATCGAACAAAAAACGTTGCCGGTAAATCGCGGAAGCCCCAACCTGTGTGAATTGTGATTCCCCGTGTTTTTCCCGGCAATTCACAACCTACAGCGAAAGATGGATGTTGATGTCGTTCTCCTTCAGAATAACCCACCAGTTCTTGTATGTAGAGTTCAGGGAATTGGTCAACCATACATGGTGGATCACATCTTTGGCTCTTTCTGCGGCCACTAGACCACGGCCAACCAAGGAATCAAAGTGGGACATCACAATCTGCTTTCCCTTTCGAAGGATCATACTATCGTTGTCTGTGCTTGCATCATCCATGGACAGGTTCCCAAGCTCGCAGCCAACTATGAACATCGACCCAAACAGACATTGTGCCGCTGCTGATGCAAGTGGAACTTGGTTCTCCAACATCATGATTATCTCCGACAGTATTTGTTTCACATAGTTATCATTGGTTTTTCTGTTCAGCAACCTTCTGTGAACCTGCAGAATTGATATCAAGGCAAAGATCTTGTTGACTGTTCGCAGCTGTTCATACTCCTTCAGAGCACTGCTGGTCAGGGTGCTGTTGTTCCACAGCCTAGCATTGTCCCCAAAAAGATCCTGCTTCTTCTTGTGGATCACTATATCTCTCTCAGCTTCGCTTTTCCTCAAGTATCGCTCCATGTTGACAGACAACTTCATGCACTGGTTCTCGAAGTTCAGGATCATCAAAGGATCTATGTCGCTTTCCAATTCATCTATTTCATCTTTGATGGAAAGCAGATCCGTGAGCTCGTTCATGTACTTGATGGTCTGCAGCTCAACGCCGCTGAAGTACTCGATGTCCCTCAGCTCATTCATGTTTTCTTCTCTTTTGTTGTCGTCTATCTCATAGGTGTAGTGGTCCTTCTTCAAACTAAGACTTAAGAAGCTGTGGAACTTGTTAGGGTTTTCGGGAACGGTTGCCTTCTTTTCCGGTATGACCGTCATTGCAGTGAGCAGGTCGTTGTAGTTAGTCCAATTTGAAAGAAACTGTATTTCTCGTTCGTCATTGTTCTGGTCTACTTCGTGGGTCTCCTTCGTTTGCTTTGCTGAATTAAACAAATTGTTGTCATCATACATGTAGTCTTTTTTGCTGTTCAAGACATGCTCTGAGGATATCAAAATCTTGGTATTCCCCATGTCGTCCTCAACTGTTATGTTTTTTTGGTGTTCCAAATTGCTGATTTTACCAAGCAGGTAGAGCAACTCCTTACAGATCCTAACCATCAGCTGGACGTTTTTGTTGTGTTTTCCAAAGTAGAAGTAGAATGCCATCAGCATAACCAAGCTTGTCAAACTGTTTACGATTTCTTTTTTGTCGATTGGCTCATCAGATGCTATTTTGCTTTGTATGAGAAGGTGGGCCCCTCTATTAAGAGCATCAACTTCAAACTTTTTATAAAAGGCCATGAAATCCTTAACAATTTGTTTTTCCTCAAAAAACTCATCAAACCCGTTTCTTTCAAGCCACAAGTCATTGAACAGCTTTCCGTCGTTTGTGCCAATCAACTCATTGCCATCGTTGGAAATCCCAGTATACGACTCGATGTCCAGGTCTTTGATGTTGCTGCTTCTTGACCCAACGCTGTTGGTATGCCCGCTTCTTTCTAAAATCCCCCATTCGTTTTCAAGGCTGCTGTTGCTTGCTGAGCTGCTGTACCCGCCTATGTTGTTATGGATTCTGTTTTTCCTCAAAATGTGCGCTGCCTTTGTGATCTTTGCAAATTCTTCAACCATTTTGAAAGTTAATGGATCACGCATCACAATGTTGGGAAGAACAGTCTGGAAGGGATTTGTGTTCCGGTACAAGTACCCCATTCCACTGATTGGTGAGAATGTTGTTCCACTATGATGAATAAAGAACTTGATGGAGTCATATGATGTTTTCATGCTTGGTGTTATCAGAGATATACCTGTGGACCTGGTCTGTAGAATATGGGAGGCAGGATCACCAACAGATTCGTCCAGTGAAGTAATGACCTCTTCTGGAACACAAATTTCTTCCACGATTTCATCATTCTTGACTGTCTCTTTGATGTCTTTAGGTACTGGCAAAGACACCAGTGGTTTCTTCTTGGTCTTTTTGGCTACTTTTTTGATGCTGTCTTCTAAAACACAAACACCATCAACCATTTTGATATCATCTTTGTTATTCAGATATCCTTCTTTTTTCTTGCTTTTGTATGGTCTCCCTCCCCATGTCACCTTGAAAGATCTGTTATACTTTCTTTTGGCTTTGGTCTTCTCGGGGAGCACTGATAAGTTTTTGTTATCTTGGGCTACCATTTTGAGTGTGGACTAATAAAATGCTGATGTTGGCAAAAACACTTTTGAAAAATAGAGTGAAAAGTTACTGCCAATTGTTTTGGTCTCACTGAAGCTTGCTTTAATCACTTCCACAGATGCTATAACTTTTATCTTGAAAAGTGGAAAATTAAAAAAAAACCGGAATTTTATCTATTTTTTTATTTCGTAAATCACGGACATCCTCAGATTTTTTTTCTGTTGAGAAAGAGCTCTCCCATCGAGTCAATAATAAAGATTAAATACGGCCTTATCTCCGCACCTTGATTTGTATAAGTTTCAATAATTGTAAATTGTCTTATATATACAACAACAGTATTTGACAATATGTATACATTAGATCACGTAACACTCATCAGGGTATATTTCATTCATTCAAGTAAAGGAGGACTCTGTTTGACCATCACGTGTGGCCTTTTTTTTAAGAAAAAAACAAATAATAACAGCAACTACATTACTTCTTTCTCAAAGTTATGGTGGCATCACGTGCTTGTCCAAAAATAGAAACTTGTATCTCCTGCCCCAAATATAAAGCTGTTCTTTTTTTGTTTTCGCTACCATGAAATAAGAAACAGCCAACTCACGTGACTGGCCCTAGCACCAAAACAAACTAGACAACCACCCAAAAAAAAAAAGTTACATAATTAAAAATGATCAGCAAAATGCTTATAAAAGTTGCTATACATAAAGACTATCTCAGCATCAAATCCTT
>JAJLRV010000154.1:0-54208 GCA_030567235.1 Hanseniaspora clermontiae | reverse complement strand
GATATGAATAACCAAAATACAGTCATAAGAAGACCTTCTGAGAATCTAGAGCCTTTTCAATTCAAACACCCATTTGGTGGCCAGCCTACTACTAGCATGAAAAATACAGGCAATACAAAAAACGGTAAGAAAGACTCATTAATGCCTCCAAGAAGTAACTCAATAACGTCTCTTCTGGGTGCTGCGGCTATGATGAATTCTGACTCCAAAAGAAACTCATTGGTCAATTTCAATATGAATGACTTAGTCAAGCTAAACAACAACCCCGGATCTAATAATACTGGTACAATGAAACCACCAAAGAAATTACCTGTAACTCAAAAACAACAAAACAACAACGAAATGCCAGAAATTCACAAAGCCCCTTCAATGTCCGAATTTGACTTCTTTGGAGCAGGGGGCAGAAAGGATAGTTTCAAAGCACCATCTTTTCTTCCTCAATCGCTCAATGATTTGGACACAGATATATTCCTAAACAGAAAAAACTCTAACATCAGAGGCTCGATGGTTTTGGATAACAATGCTGGTAGATACAGCAGAACATTTTCTTCAGGTATGCAGCAATTTCTAAATCAAAATTTTGGCACTCGCTCAGATATGAACAATGGCCTATCTTCGGACATAAACAACAACAATAACTCAAACATTCCTAAAAGAAATGATAACAATCAAAGACGCAGAAACTCTAGCGTAGGTGCATCTCAATTTGCTGATTACATTAAAGGAAATGAAAATGCTATTTCTGATGATGAAGATGATGATCACCACCCTCTTCATAGATCTAATCACCACCAAACAAGCGATGTCAGAGGTCAAAGATCTGGTAACAGTGACTACGAAAACAGCAAAGATGATGGTATGACCACAGATGACATGATCCAACTAACTCATGCTGCTGCATTAGCTGGTGGTGTTCCATTATCTCAACAGCAACACAAGCAAAGTTTCAGAAGCTCATTCATTGGGAATGGCGTAAACTTACAAAGTCTTTTACAGCAGGACCCTACTTTAAGTGGCAACTTTAGTGGTAGAGCTAGAAGATCTATGAGAGCGAATAGCAATACCCCAATGCCTATGGGAACTCCGCCTTTGCACGCATTTGGTAACAGTTTCAATATGATGAATAACATGGGTTTAAATGTTGCAATCACAAGTGATGAAGAAGACAACCACAGTCTCTCTCACCACAACAATGATTTTGACTTGTTCAATCAGTCTGGTGGTCTACGAGACTCATTCCTAAATGGGTTGAGCGGGCAAGCTTCATTTACTAATAATACGTCTAGTACTAAAAACACCACAAAGACCAAAAAGAAAGCAGCAAAGAAGAATGCTACAAGCTTGAAAAAGAAGAGCATTAAAGCAGCTGCTGATCCAGCTGTTTCTGAAGCAAAAAAGCAAAATAGAATAGTTGCAGATGCTGCATTTGAAGCTGCTGCTCATGCCAGTTCTTTGGCGACCATCAACAAACAGGAAAAGGAATCTTTTGCTACTCAAAGAAGAGGCAAGAAATTAGAAAAATCTAAAAAACTAAAGTTGAATAACATCATCAATGTTCCTATGGTGTCTGCAAACTCATTTGCCAAGAATCCTAAGAGAAAGAGTGCCTTACAAGGTAACGGGACTACCGAGCCAAACATCATTAACGAAAACAAAAGATTCATGGGACAAGGTGTTATTTCGGAATTTAATACTAACAATAAGAAATCGGAAAATGTTAGATCTATGAAAAGCTTTGGTAAGATTATGAAGCCAAGTGACTTCTTGACTACAACTTTGAACACTTCTATGGAACCAACAACCAAGAATGGTAATAAAAAAACCGCAGGTATCAAAAGAAAAATGACATCCGCAGAGTCTAACAAAAAGAAGGCTGTTGCCAAAGGCAGATCATCTTCTGATAGAAAAGCTGACGAAAGTGAAGGTTTGAACAAAAACAGGACTCAAGATGAAGTTGAAGCTGCAGCTGCTTTACAAATCATTGCCAAATCTGAATCTCCAATACCACCACATAATAGAAAAGACTCTTCTATCGAATTTGATCACAGCAAGTACAGCAGAAAAGACTCAATGATTCAAGGTGTGGATACTCACTTGATCCACAATGACGGGGTTGATCAAATGGACATCGATATGAAAAATCAATTGATGAATGCATCATACGATGGATATGGCGAAGACGATTATGAATACAACGGCAACAATTATCAAGATGATGCCATTAATTTGGACGAAGACGATGAAGACATGGTTTACAATGAAGCTGACGCGTCGGACGAAGACATGGACTTTGATAACGATTTCGAAGAATCCAATGAGTCAGTATCTGTGAAAAACTCCAGTGCTGAGAAGGTCAAGCCAAAAAGAAAACCTAGAGCCACTGCTAAGAAAACTGCTTCTGCTGATTCTAAGAAGGTAACCAGAAGCAGAGCTGCACCAGCTGTCAGAAAGCCACCTGTGCTACTAGCTGAGCCTATTAGAGTTGCAAACCCAATAATTCCTCAAATCAAGAGTGAGAATGACGGTTCAAGCAGCAGCATTTCATTGGCCGAAGGTAAGGGAAGTAGTCATGAGGGTAGTATGGGACCTGAAGGTTCTAAAAACAAAAACAACAACAATGACAACGTGGCTGTTTTGGGAGCCACCAATGTCGATCAATTGATGTTAATTCTTCAGGCCAGACAAAAAGGGTTCCAAAAGCATATCAAGAAAACCATTGATGGTAAATTAGATATCTTCTCTAATCCTGATATCATTCCACCAGCCGTTGAGTTGGTTGGTGGTGTTGACAAACCCAAAGTCAATGATGATTCTCAACACTTCAGCCATGGCAAAGATGACGATCATGAGCATAGATCTCCGAGCATTGATGGTTCCATGAACTCTAGCAATAGAAAGATGTATGTTTGCAAGTACTGTAAAAAGCAGTTCTCTCAAACAACTCATTTGGAAGTCCATGTCCGTTCTCACGTTGGGTTGAAGCCATACACTTGTGAGCACTGTGGCAAGTCATTCACTCAAGGTGGTAATCTAAGAACACACATAAGACTGCATACCGGTGAGCAGCCATTCAAGTGTGAGATATGTACGAAGAGGTTCTCAAGAAAAGGAAACCTGCAAGCGCACATGCTTACTCATGACAAGTCGAAGCCATTCCCATGTAAGTTGGATGACTGTGAAAAAAGTTTCACTCAACTGGGTAATTTGAAGTCGCACCAAAACAAGTTCCACTCATCCACATTGAACAACTTGACTTTGAAGTTGGCTGACGGTTTGAATGGAGAAGAGTCCAATGAAGAACTTCAAGCTTTGGACTACCTAGGTAGCTTGTACAAAAACAGTAATAGAGGTATCAAGGGAAGAGGAAAAAAGCACTCCGCTGAAACAGAAGTTTAATATAGGTGAATTTATAAATAAGAATATATATATATATTGTGAACAATCATTCTGTGCTTATAATATATGTGATGCTAGCATTATCGTCATCGACTTTGTATTGAACGTCCTTTTCACAGTTCATAAAAGCTTTCATTATGGAACACGCCATTACGTGGTAAACTGAGTATATGGCTGCTATTTCTTTATCTTTGTAGCTGAAGTCAAAAGACTTATCAACTAAATAATAGTCACCTTTATGATTTGTTTTTAGGGAGTCTATGGGTCTTTGGTACAAGCAGGGGTATATTTCCTTGCACACACATTTTATGTTTTGAACTAAAGTATTTTTTTCTGTCCTGCTCACTTTGGATAATGATTCACCTATTTTTATTCCAAGCTGTCTTACTTTCTCGGTTATTTCCTGCTGCGTCTCTTCAGGAAGCTCCGAATACTTCATGTGGTAGTTTGGTATATGTTCTGATGTGTTTGTGTACAAAGATATAACTGTGTTGATCATTTCCTTGTAGTAAAGAGACATGAAGTTCATGTCATATTTGGAGGCTTCAAGGGAATGAGTGCCAGAGACAGCACGAGTTTGCTGTTGAACTGAATTAGCTGACATTATTGGATATGGTAATTGTTTAGATGTTATCGTGTTATTGAAATAAGAAAACAAAACTTGTTTAGAAAAAAAAAAAAAAAAATCAAAAAAAAAAAACACATGATTGCGGACGTGGGCACGTCATATTGGTTCTCTTATATTAAAATTTCATATCAGCTAAGTTTTGACAAATAAGCTCTGTTTTTTTGGTCTGACATTTTAAAAACTTGTAAGAATAAATGCAATGAAACCATAGAAAAAAAAAACATATTTATAAAATGGCTTTGAAAACTATTTACTTACTGAGACATGGATTCAGATCAAACTGGCTGCCTGAGCCACATCCGGAATCACCAACAGGAATACAGGCTGATGTTTTATTAGCCGAGCATGGTTTAGACCAAGCTGAAGAACTGTCTGAATACTTCCAAAACAATAAGAGTTTGGTTAAACCTCAATTGATTATTTCTTCTCCTTTTATCAGATGCATTCAAACCATTAGACCTTTGAGTAAGGCTCTGGACTTAGAGATTGTGATTGAAAGAGGTGTAGGTGAATGGTTCAAGAAAGAAAGAGCTGTTGAAAAAACGATCATAGATGGTAAGGAAGAATTGACAGTTCCTCTTCCAGCTAATATGGAATTGTTGCAAAAAGTCTTTGCTGAAGATAACTTGAACATGACCAAATATTGGTCGAACTACATACCAAACATTAAGGGTGAAGCTCAACAAGATATCCAAGAAAGAGCTTTCAAGGGATTGCCTTTAATTATAAAAAACGTGGAGGAGGAGTATCCAGAACTTGAACACATTTTGATCTGTACTCACGCAGCAACCAAGATTGCTTTGGGTATGGCCATGCTAGGATACGATAACTTAACTGAGACATTCAAAGATGTCTTAGATGGTCAACCAAACCACATTAGAGCTGGATCATGCTCTCTGGATAAGTTCATTACTCCACCAATTTTACAAGAAAAAGATGTTAGCTTCTACGAACGAGATTGGATCATGACAATGAATGGGAACACCACATTCTTAGAAAAAGGAGAAGAAATGCACTGGGATTTCAGAAATGGATTTGAAGCTGGTTCAGACGCTGATATTAACTACAGACAAGAAATTGCAAAGCTGGAAGCTCAGCATGGGGTTCAAATGGATAAATCTTCAACAGATGGTGAGCACAAGAAGTCTTCCAAAAAGAATAAAGAGGAAAATGATGATGTTTATGAAGAACACATTATTGAAGCTAACTTGCCTCAGAACTTTGCTAGATCTTTTGCTGAATTGCCTAAATCAGACGGTCCTACCGATTTTCAAATAGCCGGAGTCAATACCGAAAACCCTATAGTCAAAGTCGGCAACAAATTTTATGAAGGCGAATGGCAAAAGCCTATTGGCTCTACAGTGGTTAGTGTGCCTAATGATGACAATGTGAAAAGTAAAAACGACATGTCTAATATGAAGCAAGTTGAAGCTTCGATTGATCTACAAGAATTAAAAGTTAAAAAATAATCTGCATTTATATATAAAGAAAATATTATTTTGTCAGCGCTTGTTGTTTTTCCATATATTGTCTTCTCAAATCATTCAACATTTCTTCAGCTTGTGATAATCCGTTTTCTAATCTCTCAAGCTCATCCAGTTCCATTTCTTCACTGAATGGGTGTTGGTATAAAGCATTATTTTCACCAGATTTTAAGGCATCTGAACTATTGGTGAACATAATGCTATTGCTTTCCATTAGCCATTTGGTGAAAAAGTCAGCATATGGCTCGTTAAATACGATTTCGTCATAGTAGAAAGACTTTACCAGCCCGTTCTTTTCTTGTTCGATTTTTAGATTCTCGCCTTCTTTTTGGACACAAGGTTTATGATCATATTCACCAGTTTCATTGTTCAAGATCAGATAATAGCTATGAAGTCTCAATGGGTGGTAGAGCTGCAAAAACTTCTCTTGAGATCCGTCTTGGAAGTATATCTTGATACCAACCTCAAACTCACCCCATCCGGTTTCTTCAACCATGAACCCAGGAACATCGTGTTTGCTATTTTTGATTATGTTTTGATACTCTATAGTTCTTACAGCTGGCTGGTAAGAGTCATGCAGCTTGAAGGTTATTTTCTTTATAAATGAGAGATCCAAATCACCCTTTGGAGTAGGTGACATTATGAATATCTGCCATCTGTGGGTATGTTCTCTTGGTATGTTTGTATTGCTTAGTTTTTCTTCATCACTTAGCTTAACTGAATTGTTACCTACAATAACGGGTTTCTTTATGGTGATATTTTTCAATCTTTTGTTGTTATTATTATTAGTAGGCTTGATCACCGACTCTACGTATTCATCCATTATTCTTGGTAAACGTGTTAGTTGTTTTGGGTTGTTCTTTAGTCTTTGAGTATAACTGTTTATTTTTTTCTAAATGCTTGAATTTGTTTGATATGGTGAACTATTGCATTTCAACGCATTATTCATAGCTGAAACACAGACTATGCACATAAAGCTGTTTTTTGAAAAAAAAAATAAACCAACGATACTGTTGGTTATCGGATTTAACAGATCAGGTGGATTTTTTATTTCATTTTTTTTTAAGTAATCAACACAGCCTCTTACTGATTTGTTTAAAATATTTAAAAGCCCCCTTTAAATATGTGGTAAAAATCTTAGCATGCATACAACAAATACATCAACAAAACCAAAACATTTAGAACTACAATTGTACTTGTATTCAAAGCAGGTATAAAGCTTCTTTCAATTTCCTATAGAGTTGCGGCTTTTTGTTTTTGAAAAATAAGTAAATCCCACATATGCTGTCTGTAGGTGACGAATTAAAAGACGGTTTTGATATTAGTATCAATTACCTTGATGAGAACATTTCGTATGTAGATGATATAAAGAGTTTTTACATAAAACGAAGAGATGTGACCAGTGAGTATTTAATCAATTTGAAAAAGATCAATGTTGAAATGCTTGATCTAACCACTAAGAATAGTATCAACATATCTGTTGGTTCAAAGCCTATAATGACTCCTGGTTCTTTAGTCAATTCAACCATTACAACTGTGAGAAAGCTAGTAAACGATACTGTTGACAAAGACTTAAATAAAGTGAACGATATAGTAATCAATGATTTAACTGCCTTGATAAATGATCTTAAAAACTTATCAATGTATTTGAAAAGTATTTATAAAGAAATGATGAACAATTATCACACAATTTGTGAAACCAACTTGAACTCTTTTAAGAAAAAGTATGATGAAGCTACAAGAAATATGGAACAAGCTAGAGCAAAGGGTAGCTCAAGCGACAAAATCACAAAGAGAGAAGTCTCCATGAATGAAGCCAAGAACTTGTATTTGATTGAAATAGCATTGGCCAACAGAGTAAAGGATAAATTGTATTTCCAAGACATTCCAGAATTATTGGATTTACTGCAAAACACTGTTAAATTCAAAGTTCAGCAATTTAATGCTGTTTTGTCTAAGCATTTAAACAACTGCATTGCTAATCTAAACACCAACATAGCTATTTTCCAAGAAGAAATAAATTACTTGAAAGAAAATCTACCTGACTTGGATGTTGAAATGTTTATAAAGCACAACAAAAAGCCTTGGCAAGAACCACAAGATAAAGTTTTCATTGCTTCTCCAGTTTGGTACGAAGAACCTGTATTCAACGTCAAACTTGAGCAAGATCTGAAAATTTTATCGATAAAGTATAAACAGGCTTTGGAAGGCAGATCACACCTAAAAAGCGATATGTCAAAGCAACTTGACAGCATGAAAGCTTTGAGAACTCAAATACTTGCCGCTGGTGATAAAAGCGAGCTAAATTATACGCTGCTGAAGCAGTATTCTGCAGCATTGCAAAGATTCACTGATCTGGAGAATCGTAACTTAAGAGTAGATGTTGTCATTGAATCCTTAAAAAACAATTTCAAAGACATTGACTTGGATGACTTGAATTTCAAAGAAGAAAAGAAAAAGACTGGTTTATTCAATAAGTTAAGAATCGGACGCAGCAAATCCAAATCTTCTAATAAAGGTTCCGCTGATCACGTCGATAGCCATTATGAGGAGAGTCTTTATAGCAACGATGATATTTCCAGCACCATGAATTCATTTGCTGCTTCTTCTATAAGCACACCCGCTGCAAACACTGAGATTCATAGAGAAACGAAACCAGGCTTTACACAAGCATCTAGTTCCTCAGCTGTACCAAATGCTGTAGCTCTGTACCCATATCAAGCCCAAGATTCTGATGAAACGGATATTTCACCAAATGATAAACTGAAGACGTTGAAAAACGACATCAATGGCTGGACACAGGTCCTCAACTTAAGCAGTGGTAAGTCAGGGAATATTCCTACTTCATACTTGAAAATCACCGAATCTTCTGCATCCACGTCAAAGGTTCCACCATCAGTTGCACCAAGACGTAAAAAAGCTACTGGAAGTGATAATCCTAAAGTTATCTGTAAATACGAATATGAAGCCCAAGGAAGTGATGAACTAAGCATACGTCCAGGTGACCAAATAGAAGTCTTGAGAGCTGAGGATGAAAACGGCTGGGCTCTGGGTCTGTGCAATGATAAACAAGGATTGTTCCCAGTTTCATACTGCTAAAAAAAAAGAGAGTTTTATTGTTTCTTAAAGTTATTATGAACGTATATATTAGCAATAAGCTTAATATTCGAATTCAATACCGGATTCTTTTAATTTGTTTAATCTATTGGCATGTCTATCATCGGCTTGTTTTTCGTATTTTTCCAAAGTTTCTTCAGTGATCTTATCAAGGTTCTTCCATTTTAACTTTTCTCTTAAAATTATGTTTTTCTTGTAATCTCTCAACTTGGAAATATTACCACCATTGATGACCTTGACCTTTAGTATATGACCCATTAATAAGTAGTTGTCCATAGATTCAGAAGCAACATCACAATCATCATCGTTTTGGAACTTTATGAAACCGTAATGTCTGGATTTGTTGGTCTTTTTATTCTTGGCAATTTTACAAGCCTTTATGTCACCGAATTGAGAGAAGTATTTCTTTAATTCAGCTTCTTCGAAACCTTTAGGTAGTCTAGAAACATAGACAATCTTCTTTTGCTTCTTGCTTTCTTTCTTCTTATTGGTCTTGGCGGTGGTATCTAGCTTCTTGATTTTATGGCTGTCGGTATCCTCTTCAGCTTCTTCAACGAAACCGTCAAATTCTTCACCGGAGTCGGATGAGGCTAATTCGGAGATGTCACTGTTGATGTTTTCTTCGGTTTGGGAGACCTTTTGAATGTCTTCGTTAGTGATAGCTTCTTCTTGTTCTTTTCTAGCTTTCAAGGCAATTTTACTGACTTTAGCCATTTCAAAATTATATATATATAGGGTTGGTATGTTAGACTTAGTTTAGTACAAGGTTTGCTTCTCTATTCTTTTTATTGAACAATGTACATTTGTGTATTTTTAATTAAATTTCAATTACTGATTTCTAAGAGAAAAAAAAGTGGTAAAGTTAAAGATTGCTAATTATGAACTTTTTTTTTTTTCTTCTTCTGTTAACAGAGATTTCCTAAATAGGAAGTTTTGAGAATATACCACCTGTTCTGCGTATTCTTACAGCATGGGGGAAAAAAAGAAAAAAGAAATTTTTGATGTGATGCACGTGCAAACACAAATCCTTGAACCGCATGCATCACATCTTAAAATCCTGAAAGAATCTTTCTTATCGAAATAGAGAAAGCAAAGGTAAAAAACAACAACATCAACCATTATAATGACTGCTACATACATATATTTAAACTCAACCTCTCCTAGAAGAGTTGAAATCATGAATAAGATTCAAACTTTTCTTAACAAAGATATTATTTTCGACACCAATAAGCCCATTTTTCAAGAAGACCTGAACAAATCGGATTTCAGCACAAGTAGAGATTACCTAGTGAAGAATTGCAGTTTGAAGGCATGTCCGGAAACCATTGAATCATGTGTGAACAAATCCAGACAATTACAAAATGGCGATGACAACTTCCAGGTCATTATTGTGTCAGCAGACACCATATTAACAGATAAAGATGAAAAAAGAGTCTTGGAAAAACCAGAGTCGAGGGATCATAACTTGAGCATGTTAAAAACACAAATAGAAGAAGGCTTGGTCAAGTGTTTAACCTCAGTGCATGTGGTGAAGTATGGTATTGATGAAAAGACCAAAAAGCCTCAATGTTTGAAAACTCATCAAAGTGTTTGCGAAACCAAAATTTTGCTGGACCCAAGCGTTTTGGATACTGATATGCTGCAAGCATATGTCAACCTCGGTGAAGGTTTAGATGCATCTGGTGGGTTTAAGATACAAGAGAACGGTAGCTTTATGGTTAAAGAACTTATAGGTGATTATTACAATGTCGTTGGTTTGCCATTCAATGAGACTCTGATGACGTTGCACATGTTTATGTAAATGCCTTTTTTTTTTTAACCTAAATCCAGAACATTATACTAAGTTTTCTGCAGTTTTTTTGTTTTTCAATACTGTTTTTGTTGGTTTCATTCCTTTAATGGGGACTTTGTGTTTGGTTTCATCTGCTATTTCTGTTTTCATGTTTATGCACAGGCTCTCAGATTCTTCTAAAGAACTTAACGGCAATGATCTGAATATCATATTAGAGACACTTGGTGCCGGAGATTTGGTACCGCTAACAGGTCTATAAGAAGAATCCTTTTCTAATTTTAAATTTTCTTGGTAATAAAAGCTGCTGCTCTTGATGCCAGAAGCTGGTCTATCAAATTTGTACTTATAGGTCTGTGGAAGCACTGTAGCTTCTTGTTTCAAGTCTGTTAAAAGCTGTTTAAACTCGTTGTTTTGCTCTGGTGTTAGATTAATGCTCATATTTTTGATAATATTTTGAGTTATTTGGTATTAAGAAAATGATTTGTTCTCTCAATAGGTTTCCATAAGTAAAACACTTTTAGCAAAAGATGGAGTTGATTAAATCTTTTTTTTTTTTTTTTGTAGTGTAAAGTGCACAAAAATCAATGTATTCTCCTTTTTTTAAAAAATTGATGCTTTCTTACACTTGTATATAAAATAGCCAGCTAACATGCTTTGGGGTGGCTTAACATAAATGCACTACTTAGGAGTTAAGGCTTCCCAACTGCCCATTTTTCTGGATCCAGGACTTTGAACAGATGAAGATGAAGATTTATCAGCATCCTCTGAAAGTAACGATGTATTAACCGAAAAAGATGAGTTTGTAGCATTCTTAGGAGTCAAAGTCATTCCAGCATCGAAGCCAGGAGGTAAAGAGCCTTTGTTGGTGTTTTTTCTGGCAACTGGCAAAGGTGGCGGAGTTGGTCTAGCAGGTGCAGCTTTCAGTTCTTCTAGGGTGTTTCTCTTTGGAGGTACAGCTGGTGGAGCAGGTCTAGCTGGGGTTGGTACTTCAGCTTTTTTAGTACTTATGCCATCAAAATCCAATAAACTTGTTTCACTTGATGCTGCAGTTGGAGAAGCTTTTTTGAATTGCTCAATTATCTTCTGTCTTTGTTCTTGATTAACAAAATCAACTTTAACTCTATAGGCAGCATAAACGGGTTTGTGATCACTGTATCTTAACTGGGCATCGCTGTAGCTTAATGGTCTAACATCTTCACCTTTATACAAAATTCTGTCACACCAGGCTGGAATTCTTGCTTTTTCTGACGTATCGTATAGATCAGTGCCTACATTGTATTTGTAAGTTGGTGGGAATTTGATAGTCGGTTCATTGAAGCCCTTGAAGATGGATTTTTTAATAATCACTTGCTCATACAATTGATCGAATTGCAGCAGCTTTTGTAGATCCTCATCAGATGGGTTGTTTTGTAAAACTCTTCTGACAGATTCATTAGGTAGGTTAATTCTGAAGTTTAGGTCACCCAGCCAGAATATTTTATCGTGCATTGCTAAAGTTCTGCCTCTAGAGAACTTAATGTTGTCATAAATATTTTCATAATCAACACATCTTTCATAGACCTGTTGTTGTCCGGCAGCTAAATGAGAGTTTACAAAGGCAAAGCTTGTGGAACCATATTCAAATCTAATGGCAACACCACCTTTGTTACCAGTGATACCACCAAACCCAGTTTTTTTACTGCTACCCTCAACTTGTTTGACTTTTTCAGATAATCCTTTCTTTACAAAGAAGACAACCATCAGAGATGACATCTGCTCAGTTCTTAGCATCACATAGTCATCAAATTGTTTCAGACAATTGGCAACCAAGTTTTCCCAAAGCTGCATCTTGGAATAGTCAGCGTTCAAAATGGAGCCTGCAGAAAGCTCAATGACTTCTTGCAACCCCAAAACAACCATATCAGGTTTGAACTTATCTCCAATTGGGAACAGCCATGGTTTCAAATCAATATTGGAGGACTTGATGTTATTACAGTTGTAACTACCAATCAAAATGTTAACGTTTCCTGAGGTAACATACTCTGCCTTGAACTCGTTAAGTTTTTCTTTGATGAACTCTCTTTGTGGGTCAACAATTGCAACAGGGACCTGATCTGCTAGCTTACCCAGCAGTCTATCAATATTAGATTGTTTGCCCTTGTCCATGAAGTTGTTGATGTACATTCTGCTGACGGACTTGGTGGCATCAGATAAGGCACCGGCCAATGACATCTTCCCTTTTCTGGTAAAACTGGATTTTAGGGCATTTGTACCAGTGTAAATTTGGGAAATCATGTCACCGTTGTCAGCCCATAGGTTGTTGTGTTTGGCAAAGCAGTTTTCTTCAAAAACATCTCCGCTGGAACGCCCATTGGATTTGCTTCCACCGGAACTGCTGTTAATGTTCATGGACATATCGACTTCGTATTTCCGCAGCATATTTCTGTCCAACAGCTTGAAGTCAATCAAAAAGAGCTTGAAGACTAAGTTAGATATCAATTGCTGGATCAAATTGGTTCTGTCCAAGCAATCCAAACAATTAACTCTGAAAACTCCGTATTGTTCAGACATCAACTTGTCATCCCTGACATCGTATGCAAAGTATCCACTTTCCATCAAGAAGGAATTGATCTTTGGTTGAATTCTGGATGCAGCTGCAAAACCCTCTTGAGAAGTTTCCTTGTGGAAGTCAAATTCAGTCATTTCCAAGTCATTGGCTAATTTTGATCCTTGGTACAAGGCTCTGTATCTTTTTGTCAATTCGATTTCAGATGACTTGGTAGATAGCAAGTTGACGATATTAACAGGACCGTATCTGCCGCATACATTGGCAAAATGGGAGTCAAAGACAGGCTGGGAAGCCTCTATGGACTTGTTCACAGTGACTTTGGGGTTGATTAGAGCTGTGTCTTGTTCCCAGAAACACGGAACAGAGCCTCTAATGGTAACAAATGAGTAGCAGAAATCCTTGGAGTACATAACAAACTCTGTTTCCACAGAATTGGCTACGTGCCCATCGTCATCGATACCTCTGGACAAGAATCTGGTACCTGCTCTTTTCCATGATTGCTTGGAGATGATTGTTTCGGAGATTCTCAAGTTGCCCACATACGACAAATCAGTCTTGGCGAACCCTCTGATGACAACTGTTATAAATCTATTCAGCAATTGTTTTTCTGACTCATCAGAAAGACCATCATGGTACTCCAGGAAATCCTGCATCAGGAAGGAGTTCCACATGTATTCCTTTTCGATGGAGTCCATCTTGAAGACATACTTGTCGTCTTTGGATGGCATTCCTCTTTTCTGCAAAGGCGACGTCAAGTCGAAATCTGTGCTGTAGAAGAAGGATCCGTTTGTCAACAGCTTTATAAGGTCGGCGCATGGGTGCTTCCCATCTGGCCCAATTGATCCATTGTACGAACCACCTGGCATGCCAGCGTCGCCATCGTAATTGTCATACGATTCATAAGACTCGTTGGATGACCCGGAGTTTTGGTTGCTGCTGTAATCCGAACTCATTCTCGTATCATACATATCAAACCTGCCATCGGTGACACAGAAGAATCTTACGTTTTGGATACAGTCGATTGATTCGCTAGGGGTTGGCTGGGCGATTTTTTTGGAGTTCAAGATCGCACATATGTATATCTGATGATCTATCTCTATCAGACCAAGAAAACCCTTGATTGACTGAGTCAGTAGCGAGTACCCTGGACTTCTTTCGGATATGCTGGCTTTGGTGTGTATTTCGAGCTTGACTGATGGGACTGTGGTTCTGGAAGTTAGTCTGTTGGCTGGAGTTGGTTCGATGTGCAATGTTGTGTTGTCGGTAGGGTCTCTGATGATGTAACTACGTGCTTCATCGCCCTGGCTATGTTTCAAATATAATTCCATATGCGTGGTTTTCTATGTTTGTGTTGTTTGGGGTTGATTAGCAGTTTATAGACTGTGAGTTTACTTAAGGTGTTAAAAAAGAGAGAATGAAAAAAAACAAAAAAAAAGGACTTACAGAAAAGCCCAGATAGCAAATTTTTGCTGGTGCTGGGTATTTTTCAAGCCCACGGGAAATGTTTCAACGTTGCCATAAGGGTGAAACCTTAGCCAGGAACAAGACTTCAGCAACAACAGGTTTAATCAATTCTCAAAGGTTTTATTTTAAAAATATATATAAATAAGACTTGGGCCAAAATGCTTACTTCTTCAAAATACTGTTCAAACCGTTAATGACAGAGTTCATAGAAGCATCACCAACATCTTCGTTGGAGGCAATACCCCAGACATAGTCAGTCTTGCCGTGCTTGGTGTATTGCAAGTGGACGTAGGAAACGGCCTTAGAGTTCTTACCGGAGGTTAAGGCGTGTTCGGAGTAGTTCTTAATTTCCAAGTTCAAGCCCATCCAGTCGTTGATGGCATTGATCAAACAGGACAAGTGACCTGAACCTGAGGAGGAAAGAGCAAGTTCGGTAGGAGAGGAGGTTGCCTTTAGCTTGATGGTCATAGACTTGTCCATACCCTCAGCAACCTGTTCGGAACTTGGGTTGGCGATCTTGGAGGTCTCGTAGTCAATGATTTCCCAGGCACCCTTGATGTTTTCGTCAAAGAAGTATGTTTGCTTGAACAGCTCTGTGATTTCACTGGACTTCAATTCCTTACCCAGAGCATCAGCAGTGTCCTGGACGACCTTGGAGAACTCGATTTGCAAGTTTCTTGGTAGATCCAAACCTAAAGATTTCAAAATAACCCAAGCGGCACCACCCTTACCAGATTGGGAGTTGACTCTGATGACAGCTTCGTAGTCTCTTCCGATATCTTGAGGGTCTAGAGGTAAGTATGGGATTCTCCATAGTTTACCAATAGGATCACCGTTCTTTTGTCTCTTTTCTTGGATCTGGAAACCCTTCTTGATGGCGTCTTGATGGGAGCCTGAGAAGGCACAAACCACTAGATCACCACCGTATGGGGCTCTTGGGGAAACAGGGACCTTGTTACACTTCTCAGAAACCTCAATCACACTCTTCAAGTCACTGAAGTCTAGCTTTGGAGAAACACCGTGGGTGTACATGTTCAAAGCAACTGTGACTAGATCAACGTTACCGGTTCTTTCACCGTTACCGAAGATACACCCCTCGACTCTGTCGGCACCAGCCATCAAGGCCAGTTCAGTGGCGGCAACACCACAGCCTCTGTCGTTGTGACAGTGAACGGAGATGGAGACTTTTTCTCTTTCGGAGATGTGCTTGCCGAAGTATTCGATCTGGTCAGCATACACATTTGGAGAGGATACCTCAACGGTGGCTGGCAAGTTGAAGATTATTGGCAGTTCCTTGGATGGTTCCCAAGCTTCCTTGACAGCTTCACAGACCTTGACGGCAAACTCAACAGGAGTATCGGAGAAACATTCTGGAGAGAACTCGTATTGCCAGATGGTAGCTTGTTGGGAAGGATCGTCCTTGGTTAGGGATCTTACAAGCTTGGTGGCCTCAACAGCCTTGACAACGGCTTGATCCTGGGACATGTTGAAGACAACATCTCTGAACATGTCAGAAGTGGCTAAGTATGTGTGGATGGTTGCCTTTTTGGCGCCTTGTAGAGACTCAACAGTTCTTTTGATTAGATGTTCTCTGGATTGAACCAAGACTTGGATGGTGACGTCTTCCGGACAGTGCTCAACAGCGTATCTGGTGAAGTCAAAGTCTGTTTGGGATGCAGATGGGAAACCAACCTCGATTTCCTTGAATCCAAGTTCAATAAGCTTGTGGAAGTATTCTATTTTCTGCTCCATGCTCATAGGATCCGGTAGGGATTGGTTACCGTCTCTTAGATCAGTGGATAACCATCTTGGGGCTTCAGTGATAGTTTTGTCTGGCCATGTTCTTTTGCCAGCCATTTGTGGAACAGTAGGGCCTGATTTGTATTTCACGGATGGGTCTCTTAGCATATTCGTGTAGGTTTGGGTATAGGCAGGAATGGTCTTGCTTGAGTACATTCTATTGCTTAGAGCAGATCTGCCGTAAGGCTTGATAATGGAGGAGATGCTCTTTTGTTTATTGAAGACTTGTCTTAACATTGATATGTGGTGTGAATAAATAGGAGTAGTGGATTTTTGAATAGAAAGAGAAAAGGTAACAGTAATAAGCAACGACTTTTTTAAGCTGTATATATTGTTTTTTTGATTCTTCTAGGTTAATCCTTTTTTTTTTTTTTTATAATTTCTTTGGTTTTAAAATATTTTTTTCTCTTTTCTTTTACAGCTTATTCTGTAATGATTAATAAGTTTAAATAGTTTGATTTAATAAGAAGTATTGAAAAGTCAACATGCCACTTTTTTTAAAAAAAAAAAATTAAAATAAATGAGTAATTCTAGCCAGATGTGCTGTTTTTGTTAATTAAAATATAGATTTGTCTAATTTAAGAAGATATAATGAATGTAGATTTTTAAAACAAAAAAATAAATGAAGGATATTCTTATGAGTCAAGAAAATTCAAAGGGAAGATGAGGGGCGTAGACGGAGTGAAAAAGTTTTCTTTTATTTTTTGCTCTGTTTGGAGTGATACCGGCCCGTTCCCTGGAGTGGCTTGTAATTTTCTTAGGATGGTGCACCAATGAGTCATGTGCCTTTTGCCAGCAACAGGAAAAAAGGGCTGGTGGGGTAACAAACTATATATATGTATATGAGAAAAACACTGGAAATGGTGACAAACAAGACCAACGCTACACAGAGTGTTTGTATCTCCGACACACAACCCTATCTTCTTCTTCTTTTTTGGATCATAAAGAACTCTTGTTACCCCCCCCCTTGTTTTTTTTGTCTGTTGCGGATGATCCTTAAAAAGACAAAAAAAAACAAAAAAGAAGAAGAAAAACTGTGGTGGTTGCATTAGCCAAAAAAAAAAAGTAAAAAATAAAAAAAATAACAATCTGTTCTTTCAAACAATTACACTAACTTATGTTCTTGTTTTTTTTATTATAACTATATCATTTGTTCAATATAAAACAGATTTGGTAGCCATCTACTCACTCATCAACAACCCAATTGCAGTCTTTTGTTAATACTTGAAAATAAAAAGAAGAAAACCCCTTATCTCTCCATAACTGAACGTTCAATCTCTTTACTAGACAAACTGCTGAGTATCTCTTGCAACAACCAAATGGATAAGCTCTTCTACAATAATGTTGATCATCTAAACAACAAAGAGGATAACTCAAAGAACAACAACATCCAGCCGAATGGCCAGGCGAACCAGTTTGGATCCATCGCTGATGACACACCAGCCATCCTGCTGGAGCAGCTGGCATACATTGATACATTCATGCCGCAGCTGGAAGAGGACATTGTTTTTAACCAGAACAACAATGCCTTTACCCAATCAAACAATAACAACGACATGAACTTCTTGAACAACAACAACAACTTTGACTTTATATCACACTCCCTGGACGACAGACTTGCTGAGGAACTCAAAATCTTTGCTGATGAATCGTTCATCTTCCCTGACGAAGACAAGCCGGAAAACCCCGACGGGGTCAACAATGCCATCACGCCCAATGGAATGCCCAACTACAACAACAATCCAAACGGGTCTGGGCTGCTTGGGGATGGAAACCAAAGAAACAACAAAAAGGATCTTAGAAACAAGTACTTGAAAACAAACATAGGCAACGATGGCAACAAGGCCTTTTTGAAGAGGCACGACTACAACAGCGGAAACACCCCCGTTCCAATGCCTTCATACCAAAGCCCACAGTTCACAAATGTCTCAGTGCCCACCAGCGACACCCCACAGAACATCTCGCTTTCGGAGTACCACACAAACTCGCTGTACACAATGCTCCCACGGACCCAGCACGACAGATACATCAAGATCCTGTCTGACCTGCAGACACTGCAAGGCCAGGAGGAATTTGTTGGCGAGTGGACTGTGAACTTCTCGCTGGAGGAAACGGCCTTGCTCCTGGTCTTCAAGGAGTACTACCTGCCGCAGCTCCCGGTGAGCATGATCCAGTACGACCAGTTCCAGGACCCAGACGTTGTTGAGCGGGAGATGTACAAGGTTCTCAACATGCAGCTGCAAGATGGCCAGGGCGACGCTTCGGTGCATGCAGGTGTCAAGAGGAAAAGCTCCATTCTGGATGTCGGAAGCGAGGCTGATGAGCCAGAGAAAACTAGAAAAACATCCATGGACGAGGAAGACCTCGAAACACAGGTCAAGAAGCTCATCAAGGTGTCTGAGAAACTGCAAAAGAAAGTCACGTCCCTGGAGGTGGAGAACAAAATGCTGAGAAACCTGGTCTCAAAGGATAACAGCAAGTGATGGTCTTTTGTGTGTGTATACCGTTGTTTGGTTAGTACCCTCGCAAGCACGATTATTATTATTTAATTATATATATTTTTTTTTTGATTTTTTTTACAGAGCTATTATCAACAGCAATAGTATAAACAAAGACGCAGACACAAGAAAGATCAACCAGCAACGGCCTCTTTTCTGCAGAGCCCTGTTGGCGCTCTTTAGCTGCAGATCGCTGTTAACCGCGTCGTCGTGGAAGCTCTGGAGATTGTCCTCAATCGTCAGCACCTTTGTGTTCTGCTTCACAATCAGGTCATTAAGGTTGTGGAAGATCTGGTTCACCTCAGTGACTTGTTTCTGGATCTTGTTCACGGACTCCGAGTGGTTCTGGACCCTGAGGTTGTGGATGTCCAAGTCTCGCTGGTCCAACTCGTCCTGCGTGTTCACCTGGAGCTGTTTCTGGCGGTACGAATCAATCTCCTCCTGCAGGAGCAGCTCGGATTGTTCCATGTTGTTGTCTGTATCGTTGAAAAAGGAGTGGTAGCTTGGTTCCTCGGCTTTGCTGTCAGACCCTCCCTGCTCGGATCCAATCGACCCATAGCTGGTATCCTTGTTCTTGCTCAGAAAAATCTTCTTCTGGTAGTAGTTCTTCTTGATCGGCTCGTAGCTGTTGACTATCTCAATCAAATCATGCTCAAGCTTGTATCGTACCTTTGTGTTGTTCTTCTTGGATATAGGGTTGTTGTGGTATATCTCCAAGGATTGGTCACAGTCAATGATGGACATGTCAATCCCGTGCATATCCCCGCTGTTCGCAAGCAGGAACTTGTTCATCTGGTTGATGGTTGTTGTAAGCTTCAGAATAATGTTGTAAAGAATCTGGTTTTCGTCATCTTGAAAATTGTTTGATTCGTCCTTGTATCCTCTGCCTTGTTCCAGATCAAGAAATGACATTGTGTTTTGGGGTAAATGCGTAATTCTTGTTTTTGGTTTTATCTGTTGTAGTTTAATCTACAAACACTCAAAGATTTTGTTATATGGCGCAACAAGGGAAGGGGGTTGGGTTTTTTTTTGTTTTTGTTTTTTTTCTGTGTTTAGAAAAAACGTGATGATGGTTTTTATATCCGATCACAGAGTAGTCACATGACCACACGACGCGTCACGTAAAAACAAAAAAAATTACCAAGAAAAATTTGTCGTAACATATTTTTTTTTTGTAGCTGTTCAGCTTAGGTTTCCTTTTTCCTTTACTAAAACAACAATTTTTCACTATATTCTCTTTTTTTTTCGTGTTTTATTAATCTAACATTAGAAGAAGACAAACCAAAAATCCCCCACATACAACATACAACATAGAATGTCTACGAAAAGGGAGAGACTAGAGAAGCTAGTCAACCAAAAAAAGAAAACAACCATAATCGATGATGAAGAATCACAATCAGACTCATACAACGATGACTTGAATGATCAGGATTTCGTTGAGGATGACGAAGGCAACGATGAGTACGTCAAGGACGACAACGACAACCAAGACAAGCTATATGCTGAAGAAGATGCCAAGTTTAAAGCCAAAACAAGCCGGAAACCATCAGCAAAAGCTGCCGTTGTTGAGGATAAGCCTATCAACAAGATGAAGGAGAGAATCTTGAAGGCCAAGGAAAACGACAGTGTGGTTATTTCATCAAAGGCCTTTGAATCCAAAGAAAAACTAAACTTAGACGAGTTCTTGAATGACTTGAACGAAAGCAAGATAGGTGAAAAGAGAGTCATCAAAAACGATGAGGATGAGGATTTGATTCCTGAAAGCAAACCAAAAAAACTGAGATTCGCAGACGAAGTGGTCAAAAGTGAGTCTGTGAACGATTCCTTCCAACAGGAAATTGCAGAGTCCAGTTTCATCAAAAATGAAAACTCTAACGTCTCCATAAATGATATAACAAACGACTCTATCATCAACAGCTCAGACATCCAATTGTTTGAAACTGACGATGGCTACAAGCAGTTTTATTTCATGGACTACTTGGAAGAAAACAACAAGCTGTATCTGTTTGGTAAGATGAAGATTTCTCACGGAAACTACAAGTCATGCATGGTACAAGTGAACAACCTATGCAAAGAATTATATTTCTTGCCAAAGAGTGGTTTGACTGTTCAAGAGTTGGCAGAGAGCAGTTACGAAAAGTTATTGAGCTACTACGGCGTGAACTCCTTGAGAACCAAGAATATAAGAAAAAAATATGCCTTTGAGCTGCAAGACATCCCAAGGGGAAAGACATCTTATTTCAGAGTATCTGTTCCATTTGATTGTAAAAAAAATGGTAACAATGGAAAAGCTCTAGATTTGGCTGCATTAACTGACGACAAGGCTAAGATTGTATTTGGAAACTATACAAGACCTTTTGAGGCGTTTGTGCTACAAAAGCAGATAATGGGGCCATCATGGATTAAGATAAAGAACTTGAAAAGCAATGACAGCTCTCTAACCCACTGTGCTTTGTCCTTCCAAATTGACAATGTTGACGAGGATGTTGTTAATGATATAAACAACTTGGAAACCCCTACTTTTAGAAGCGTGACTTTGAGAACACAGCAGCTGCTGACTTTGAGCCAAAAACAGGAATTGGTGTCCATCACAATTGATATAAACAGCAACTTCCAACTGCTGGCTTCATCCTCCGACAACAAAGTGGCCTCAAAGACCAAACAGACTTTCACACTTGTAAGAGTACTTGGAGAAACTGCATCCGTTTTCAACCCAACTTTTAGAAAGAAAATGAACACAACATTCAGAAACCAGTTCAAGTTCTTCAACGATGAGAAATCTATGCTAACCACCTTTTTAGCCATCATGAAGCACAATGACCCCGACTTTATAATGGGCCACAGAATCGAGCAGATAGAATTAGACATCATCATCAACAGAATGCTCTCTTTGAACATTAACAGCTTTAGTCAGATCGGGCGTTTCCAGAGATCTAACTTCAACAACTACTTCAGCGGGAATACAAAATACAAAAACTCCATCATAACTGCAGGTAGAATGGTGGTTGATATCGGTAACGAGCTGGGTATTTCGTTGACACCAAAGTGTGATACCTGGGACCTGCTTGAGATGAAGGGGTTGTACTCCGACAGCAAGAATTTCTCATTGGCAACACCAACGGAAGTCAACATGCAAACACTACAGCATTCTGTTTCTGGGTCTCTGTGGGAAGAGGCACTGGTCAGCAGCAGAAAAGAAATAGATATCATCAACAATTTGGTATCAAATCTGCAAATCATCCCATTGTCTCTGCAGCTAACCAATCTTGCAGGTAATGGTTGGAGACAGACCTTGCAAGGGTCCAGAGCCATCAGAAATGAGTTCATTCTGCTCCATGAATTCACGAAGTTGAAGTACATCCTACCAGATCCATACTCCAAGAGCTTGGAACTGACTGCAAACGGTGCAAACAGCAAGAAAAAGCTGACGTATCAAGGTGGGTTGGTTTTCGAGCCAGAAAAGGGTCTTCACAAGGACTACACATTGGTGATGGATTTCAACTCTTTGTACCCGTCCATCATCCAAGAATTCAACATTTGTTTCACAACAGTATCCAGAGAAGATTTCCTAACCCCAATAACATTTGCCAAGAAAACAGTCATTGAAGAAGGCGTAGATGAGGAAGAAAAGATGGAAGTCGAGGAAGAAGAGGTTTTGCCTGAATACCCATCCAAACAAGACCATCAACTAGGTGTGCTGCCGAAGCTGTTGAGAACTTTGGTTGACAGACGTAGATCTGTTAAACAGCTGATGGCGTCTTCGCAAGACCAGTTCAAAAAGTCCCAATACGATATCAAACAACAAGCATTAAAGCTAACCGCTAACTCCATGTATGGTTGTCTCGGTTTCAAGCAATCGCGTTTCTACGCCAGACCACTGGCAATGATGATCACTAACAAAGGAAGAGAAATCTTGCAGCAAACCAGAAACCTGGCTGAACAGCAAGCCAATCTACAAGTTGTGTATGGTGATACCGATTCCGTTATGATCAACTCCAGAAGCAAGAACTACATGGAGGCCCTAAAAATAGGTGAGAACTTCAAGAACATTGTGAACAGACAGTATGCTTCTCTGGAAATTGATATTGATAATGTATTCCAAAGATTGCTGCTGACTGCCAAGAAGAAGTATGCTGCGTTGAATGTCATCAAAGGCGACCAAGATGGTGTTGTCACCAAGCTTGAAGTGAAGGGTTTGGATATGAGAAGAAGAGAGTATTGTCCATTGACCAAAAAGGTGTCTGAAGATGTTTTGAGCATTTTGTTGTCTGAAATTGATGAAGAAGAATCCCTGAACAAGATCTATGACTACCTGGAAGGAGTCAGTGAGAATTTGCTTGAAAACAAGATAGGTCTAGACCAGTACAGAATCAACACCAGACTGGGTAAGGATCCTGAGAACTACGGTGCTGAGGGTAAAAACAAACCGGTTGTGCAGGCAGCTTTGAAGATGAAGAGCGACGGTAGACAAGTAAGACAGGGCACAGTCATCACATTTGTCATAGTCGATTCTTTGCTGGGCAGTCCTGAAAAGGAGAATGTTGACAAAACCACCACAAGCTCCATTGCCTCAAGAGCGTTACCATTGAGGGAGGTCATGAGACAGAAGGATCAATACAAAATTGATTCCAACTACTACCTAGACAAACAACTGTTCAATCCAATTAAGAGATTGCTGGAGAACATTGAAGGGTTTGAGGTGCAAAGATTTGCCGATTCTTTGAAGATCAAATCCAACAAGTTCAGTGGAAACAGCAGCAACAGCAACCAATTCTTCAACCACAACAGTTCAGCTGACTACAGCTTGAGACTGCTACAGCCTCTGGAATCTTTGATGAGCGATTCAGAAAGATTTGCCACTTGTGACAATTTGTTGCTGAATTGTGCTCACTGTGGTAACCTCTTTGAATACCACGGTATTGTAAAATCTAAGGACTATAGAGTAACAACCCAAGGTTTAAAGTGCTTGGAATGCCACCAGAATATCCCGCTGATCTCTATAATGGCCCAACTGGAAGTTAGAACTAGAGCGCAAATCACAAAGTACTACGAAACCCCATATGTGTGCGATGATACCACTTGTGACTGTGTCACTTATGGCCTTGGTGTGTACGGGAAGAAGTGCTTGAGAAAGGATTGCTACGGGGGTATGCTGATAAAAAGAGACTTCAACGACAAAATGCTGTATACCCAATTGAGTTACTTCCAGTCGTTGTTTGACTATGAAAGAAACAAGAAGCAGTTGCTCAAGGTGTATGAAATGGCTTTGGAAGAAGGAGAGAAAAATCCTTACTTGCTGGAGAAGTCTGAAAGCAGACAGCTGTCCGATGCCATGAAGAATTCTTTGCTGGAAAAGGGGTACGAAACAATGGAGAAGTACTTGGAAATTGACGCAAGAAGATACGTTGATCTAGGAAGCATATTTGGGTAGACTAAGTTAACCTCTGACATTGCACTTGATAAATAGGAGTATCTAGCTAGCCATAGGGCATTGATCTATTACGTTGTTCTTTTTTTTTTAAAATAAATATATATATACACAACTTATCAATAATGGGCACTGTCAAATCCTTATCGCCATAGAACCTGAATCATAAAGCTTTTTTTTCCTTCGTGAATTATGTCATGGCTGCTTTTTTTTTATTTTTTTTAATTGATATTTTTGTTATGGCCTTTTTTTTTTTCCCCCCTCCCTCAATAATTACAAGGCGCTTTTTTTGTTTTTTTTTGTTTCTGAATGCAACAGATAAAAATAGCAAGGACAACAAAGGGCACTCGTAATCTTTAGAAAAGTTAACAAAACACTACAACCAACCAGTGACTTCGATAGCATATGAGTAATCCAGGAGGTCGCAGAAGTAGAAGACAATCTACAATCCTGCTTTCCAAGAGCATAGACGACAAATCAAGTCCTATAAACCTATCCAAACAAAAAGCTCCTGTTTTCATAGATGCTACATCACCTAACTTTCAGTCAATCAACCACGACGAGATAGTGAGCTCTTTGCAAAAACAGCTGTATTTCAACCAAAGCAAAGAGGAGCAGTTTGAAAGCAACCAACCCAAAAGCATCAGCAGAACATCCAGCGATATCCATGAACCTTTGCTTAAAAGAAGCAGCATGTCTTCAACAAAATCTTCTATCATGAAAATGGGATTTGACGACAACTCATTGGCCCGTGAGGGTGCTGATATCACCAGAGACATCTACCACAACATAAACAACCCAAATGGCATAAATATATCTAAACAGGGGTCAAACAAGCCGTACTCAGTTGATGATATTGATCTACTTACAGGCACATCATATGGCTCCTTGAGATCAGGTGGGCTGTCCCCGCACAACCAGCCATTCTTTGGCAATAAAGGAATTCCAGAAATGGGCAGTTCTTACACCTCAAGAAGAGAATCCACAGCCTCTGGACTCAATGTTCCGGGTGGTTTCAGAAGATTCCACCTGGTCCAAAAACTCGACCCTACGAACTCAGACCACATAGACCAGGTTGTTTCAGAAACAACAACCATGGATGGTGGACAGGCACAAAGTGTCAGCAGCAGAAGAGCAAGTTTTGTCAGCAACATCGAGGACAACGAGGGCGACATGAACAAGCTGCCTTTTTTGACCAGAAACTTCTTGGAGTTTCTGTACATGTACGGACACTTTGCAGGTGAATCTTTGGAATCTGAATTGTATGACGAGGAAGAACTAAACTTTGATTACTACTCAAGAGCTGGTCTTTTGCAACCAAAAAACAGGTTGAACAACCTGGAAAACCAACCATTGTTGCCATTAGACAACAATCTTGTGAAGAAAATTGAAAAGATCATTCACCCAAGAAAAACTAAAGGTACGGTTTCAACTTTCAAGGCCTTCCTATTGCTTATCAAGTCGTTTATAGGTACTGGTATTCTCTTCTTGCCTAAGGCTTTCAGCAACGGTGGGTTGCTATTTTCCATAGTTGCCTTGATTGCATGTGGTGTTTACTCTTATTGGTGCTACTACATATTGGTGAGATCCAAACAAGCCACTGGAGTGAGTTCCTTTGGTGACATTGGTATGAAGCTTTACGGGAACTGGTTGAAGTTCTTTATTTTGTTTTCATTGGCATTAACACAATTGGGGTTCAGTTCCACTTATTGTGTTTTTACGAGTACCAACTTAAAGGCCTTTTTCAACAATGTTTTCAAACTGGATGTGCCTGTGCAATTTTTCTTGCTATTCCAAATGGTAGTTTTCATTCCGTTGTCATTTATTAGAAATGTATCAAAGCTATCCATAACTTCCTTACTCGCCAATGTGCTAACATTGGTAGGTTTGGTCATTGTCCTGTTCTACATTGTCCAAGAGTTCACAATTTACAAACATTTCAAACCAGCTGATGGTGTTGTCAAGATATTCAATCCTGATAAGTACACCTTGGCTATCGGAACATTTATCTTCTCTTTTGAAGGAATTGGATTGATCATTCCTGTAAGTGAGTCCATGAAACACCCTGAGCACTTCCCTAAGGTGCTTGGGTCAGTGATTGCCATATCAACATTTTTGTTTGTTCTTGTTGCAACATTAGGATACAGTTCATACGGTAAGGACATTGAAACAATCATATTGCTGAATCTTCCACAAAGCTCCATATTTGTGAATCTGATACAATTCTTCTACAGCTTGGCAATTATGTTATCAACACCTTTGCAACTGTTCCCGGCCATAGGGATCATAGAAAACAAGATATTTTACAAAAAGAATTTATTGAAGAAAAACAAGGAATTGCTGGAAAGAGAAAGATTCGAGCTAAAGTGGCAGAAGAATACATTGAGAACCATTGTTGTTGTCTTTACGATATGTGTGGCCTACTTGGGCTTTGACAGTTTGGATCGTTTTGTGTCCATAGTTGGTTGTTTTGCTTGTATTCCATTGGTCTACATATTCCCACCAATGCTTCACTTGAGAAGTGTCAGTAAGGGCAGCAAAGGAAGGGAATTGTTTGATTACGGGTTGATATTATTCGGTGTTTGCAGTATGATGTTTACTTCTTATCAAACAATCTTTGGTGGCTGATTAGATAAGATCATTTTTTTGCTTTTTTTTCTTTTTTTCACATGGGCTGGGCATGGATTGCCCAAAGAGGAAATTGGGTGTTACACAAAAACACACAGACAAAAAAAAAGCCATTAAGCGTTTAGAAAGACACAACAACAACAACTAAAAAAAGAAGAAGAAAAATTCTCTCATGGAAAGTTTTCATTGGCATGGTTTCGGAGTCTTCTTCTTTTTCTTTTTTTTTTTCAATCAAAATTAGAAATTTTTAAAAAATAAAAATATTAATAAAGTATCAATATAATCGTTTATTAAACATTATTTATATATTTATTTGAAGATCTTAAATATTACACAAATATTCAGGGCTTTCTTTTTTTGGTTTTTGTTTTTTTTTTCATTTTTTTCTTAGGTAAAAGAGGAAAACCCCAAAAAACAAACTAAACACAAGGCGAAGGATCAACACCATCATCAGGTTTAGCTAATCTCATTGGTTTGGACAACACACATTATACCTTAGATGCTGAATAGACTTTCAAAGTACAACACATACAAGTCGACTTTAAACAACTCCAAAACTATGAAACTGTCCACTGCTAGTTTGAACAAGAGGTATGTAATTCTAACGAACACGTTGTCTTCAAAGACTTCTGCTGCTACAACAACAATCACCAAAAACTCCTACTTTATGAAGGCCACAGATGTACTAAATAACAACAACAAGTTTATAGATCAATCCAAAAATAACAAAATGTCTGAAGACGACAAGAAGCTATCCAATCTGAAAATTGCCCACAACAAATCCTTTTTGTCCAAGTGGTACTTTTTAGCCTCGATTTCCGTTTTTGCTTGTTTATTGATGTACTCTGTTTTGAAGGATGATGACAGCGATGAACAAAACGAAAATGTTCCTTTGCTATTGCTAGACGAAGACGGCAATGTCATTTATACAAGAAAACAGAAGATTAAGATTGCTGCCAATGATTGGATGTTCTTCTTCTACAGCACTCTTCCATTGAATGCTGTTTCAAGAGTATGGGGCCAATTGAACTCCTTGAACCTTCCTGTGTGGTTAAGACCATACAGTTTCAAGTTATACTCATACTGCTTTGGTGTTAATCTTGATGAAATGGACCAGCCTGAGTTGGCCCATTACAAGAACCTAAGTGAATTCTTTTACAGAACCATAAAGCCAGAATGCAGACCTATTGATCCTGCCGATACAATTGTGATGCCTTCTGATGGTAAGATTCTATCTTTGGGTGAAATTGATCCTCTAACTGGTGAGATTGAGCAAGTCAAGGGTATCAACTATAACGTCAAGGAGTTCTTGGGGACCCATTCTCATCAGCTGATGAACAAATCCATAGTTGAATATACCCCTACTTTAAATGATATCTCTGACAACGCTGAGGTAACATCACCTCAGGACATCGACCTAGAACAAGGCCTAAACATAAACACAGACAAACATTCCCAAATCGTTCAAGATCACCACGATCCAAAGCACTTGCAAGTATTGAAGGATTTGATGGATACCGGAAAGTCTGGCATGGCCACCTCTAGAGACGACCTCAAAAACAACAAGAAGTTCATGTTCATAGTCATCTACCTAGCTCCTGGTGACTACCACCACTACCACTCCCCAACAAATTGGTTGGTCAAAATCAGAAGACACTTCCCTGGGCAGTTGTACTCCGTCTCCCCATACTTCCAGAAGAACTTCAAGAACCTATTCATCTTGAACGAAAGAGTCAGTCTTTTGGGTAACTGGAAGCACGGGTTCTTCAGCATGACTCCAGTCGGCGCCACCAACGTTGGCTCCATCAAGCTAAACTTCGACAAGGACTTGATCACCAACGAGAAGAAGTCTACCTACCAAGCCGGAAAGGCCCAATCTCTAGACATAAACTGCTACGAAGCCACATACTGGTCCCAAGGAAGCACCAACAAAAAAGAGGGTATCCCACTAGTCAAAGGTGAGGAAATGGGTGGGTTCATGCTTGGCTCAACAGTTGTTTTGTGCTTTGAAGTTCCTAAAGAGTTCCAGTTCGATTTCAAATCAGGTGACTCAGTCCAAATGGGTCAAAGACTTGGTCACTTTGAGCGTGAAAACCTATAACATATTTTTATATATATAGACTTAATTATTCTTTTTGCTTTTTTGATAAATATGGGTGTTATTGTTTAAAGTTCTTCGCATTCCAGAAGTCTATGCTGAAGTCAGTGTTAACGTTAGACAACAGAAACAAGCTGATCTCAGGGTTATTGTCAATGACAGTGTCCTCATTCAATCTTCGTTTGAACTCGTAATCCATTTCATCCTGCTTGGTGATCGCTTCAGGTTGGACACTCTCGTTCGTGTCATTGAAGTATTCTTTGTTTTTCTGAACCTGTCTTTTCTTAACAAATATTTTAATATCCTTGTTCTTCTTATGGTTTTTCACTAACGCTTCTCCAAGAACTGACAATGAGTAGTAAGTCTTCTCATCAACCACGGATATTCTCAACACGTCGTTAAGCTTCGGTATGCAAAATGGCGCCTCTTTGATCAATTCCTGCCCGTCTTTGTATTCAACTCTTAGTTCAATCCTCTTGTCGTCTAAAGGACTGTCATCATCACTGTCCCGCACATAGACTCTGTTGTTGTCAGAAATGGTCATGAAGTAAAAGTACTTGATATCTTGTAGTTCAAAAGGAAAGTTGTTCACCATGGGCAACATAGACAATATCAAAAACGCTAGCTTTTGCTGGTCCCCAGAAACATCCACAATCTTTTGTTTTGCTGAAAGATTCAATAAGCCTAAGCTGAAACTAGCAGAAATGGAGTCGGCGTAGATGTCAGAAAAACAAGAGATCTTCTCAATGAAATCTCTTTTGTTCTTGATGGAATCTTTATCAGCAACATTGTCATCATCTGAGAAGTTGTCCTCAAAATATGCTTCCTCATCACTGTCTTCCCCCACTATGTCTTGATTGCCAGGCTCATCCAGAGATTCTGATTCGCTCTGATCTTCAACAATCACATCGACAAAGTCTTCCGATGATTGGTCAACGTGGCCAGCAGAAACATTCAGGTCAGTGTATATTGAACCATCCAAATCATCTACCACACACTCATCACCATCACTATCATGATGTTTAAACATGTCTTTAAACAAATCTTTATAACCTACGTAATTTCTCATGGAATCATAAAACAATGGTCTGCCCTCAGAAACATCCGGCTCATCAAATCCAGTTTGACTTCTTTTGTCGTATCTCGCCTTGGCATCAAATATGGACTTTCCTGTTTCAAATCCTTTGGGATAATTTTCCTTATGAAAATCAGATGCAAAGTCATCCTCGCTAGACAAGTAGAAATTACATCTTTGAATGATATCAGCATCCCCCGAACTGCAAAAGTTTAAAGCCAATGATTCCAATAAGAGCCTTTTAATGACAAACAAATGCTTTAAGCAAACTTTCATTGTGTAGCTCATATCAATGAGCTTCAAACTGTTGTTAATACTCAAAGTCAAGGTGGCTAAGTTATCGTGTATTCTCAAGAGCATTGTTTTTAATTGAGTATTACACATGCCTACATTCATGATACTATACGATAAGAAATCTGCAGCCAATTCGTAATATTTCATAACAAGTTCAAAAGTTAGGGAGTGCATGTTGATGGTTTTCTTCATATCCTTCAATGCAAAGACTAATTTATCCATGTTCATGTCCCAGAGAACCATGTTTTTAAACAATCTAACATAAAAACAAGACTCTAGGTCAATGATATCATTTCCATTTCCGCTGATGTAAATCTCCAGCATTTTTACAGCTTGCTCGTTTTCGGATCTTAAGTAAATTAACAACAAGTATATTACAACACTCAAATAGTAAAGTGTTCCATACTGATCTGCAACTGTTAATATACTACAGGCTGCAGCATCAACATCCTCGTTGTAGTTTTCATCATCTATCAATTTAATATCATATAACTTGTTGAGTCCTGCAGCAATACTAGCGCTGACGTTAAACGAAATTTTCTGAGTTTTTTGTTCATTAAGTGTGATCTTCTTAAACAATAAAGGCAATACTAAATTGTCAATGGATTGGTTGAAGGTGCCTAAATGCAATAAGCCTAAAGTCAACAACGCACTTATTTGTAAAGTGAAATGATGGTTTAAATCAACGTTTTTATAGGGCAAGGCTGTCTCCAAATGCAATACCATTATCTTTGTCATCAATTCATCTTCAGAGCTAATATTGGAACATCCTAAACCTAAGAAAAATCCTCTGTTTAAAGGGCTAAATTTAGTCACCACAGTGTAATAAATTGAACTAGAATTCCAAGCCTTTAAATAACCATTCAACCCCAATCCGTATAGGAATCCACCGTATTCAACATTCAGCTTTTCTGGTCTTAACTTGGATATGGTCTTGTCATCAACACCATACATATCCTTGACTATCGAGAGTCCTTTAGATATACCTGCAGAAAACTTGGCCATGTGCAGAAATTGCAATGACAATATTTTTTCAGCGTCCTTTTCCTTGCAAGGAATTGTCTTGTACTCATCAAATCCACAGGCTATTTCCAAATTGATAGTACTTATTTCTAAGTTTAGCGAGGCGTCAAACAAATAGCTACTGTCACTGTTGTAGGCTAGCAACGCCCACCCAATTGGCTTGCTTATGTGTCTCAAAAACTCAATAGTTTTGACTTTTTCTCTCTCAGAATATATGATTTTGTTGTCAAATAAACTGTTATTCAAAATTGGATGCATGAAAGCAAGGGTTCTTGCGGTGCCTAAAACGTTTGGATTATCAATCAGCTGTATGCTCAATTCAACTGAAGTTTCACCATTGCTATCTGTGTCGTTATTTAAGCTTTTAACAGTTTTTTCAATGTCATTTCTCAAAAAAAACTTCTTCGAATGCAATTCATCAGAATTACCAATTTCATAAAACAGCTTTTCATGAGTTATGGAAAAACTTTCAAAGAATTGAATAAGAGCCAAAGGGTAATCGCCATCCAATTTAAGTGTGATATCAAAGTCCTTTTCCGAAGAAGATTTACTATTCAGAATTTTTGTTGCAACATCCATAAACATGTTCATTAGCCTAAACACTCTTGGATAGTCAGTAGAATTGAACCAAACCCCGCAGTTCATAATTTCTTCGAAGAACTCCAAGATTGTTGGCAACTCATTGGCGTAGTACATTTTAGATATCTCTAAAACCAAAGGCCCAGAGTCCCTACTTTTGTTTAACAACAGCGATATTAAAAAGCTGGTGTTCATTATAGACTTGCTGTAAATATTGGAGCCCATATTGCTTTCTGAGAATAAATCTTCCATAGCTCCGTTTGCCATGTTGATTTTGTTTTCTTCAGATAGACCTTGGGGCAATACAATGCATTCATTATCAAAATTATACAAAGTTTTCAAATAGCTTAACTTCCAAGCGCAATTTGGACTAGACCAATATTCATAATAACTATTGAATAACATAAGAGCTAGCTTTCTTTGTAGTAAGACAGATGTGGTATCCAAGGTAAGTTCTTCATGGTACCAAAACAAAACATTTAACAAAGTCAAAAAAAACTCACTGGTATTTGATACATTCAAAAGACTCCGTCTTATTATAACGTATAACTCACTAAATTCACTGTTACCATCTTCTTTACAGTCTTTCAAGCTCATTAGTAACAAAAAAGCATCTAATGGATCATAGCATGGGTATCTTTCAACTAAATAAACAACCAAATATTCAAAAACATTCAAGTATTTTGACTTCATGTCTAGATTGGCTCCTCTAAATAATTTGAGAAGTGATTGGGTGTAAAGACATTCTTTGACTTTTAGGAGAGAGTCGCGACTGTTGTAAAGTATTTCACTCAAGCGAAGTTCCTCGTTAATTGAGTATAAAAACATGTGTCCAATTTTAAAATTCCCAAAAGTTAATTCAAAGCCATCAATATTGGAATTGTATTCTATGTGCAATATACAATCAGTGAATGTTCGGGTTAAAGACGAGACATAGCTGATGGTATTATCGTTGCTAATTCCATGAATGAAAATTTTTAAATTATCAACATCCCCAACTCGTATTGTATAGCAATAAAGTAAATACCTTTTTTCATTTATACCAATTATTTTGGTGTTTGTCAATGCAAGGCAAGCTACGTCGCTGCTATTAAGAGGTGTTTGCAATATATTTATTTTTCTGGAAAGCACAGAAGAGTTCTTATCCGGCCACAGCTTAAATAGAGGGGTAATTCTCCATTTGATGTCTTCATCTCCAAAGCCTGCTTTTGGTTTCTGCGACACTAGCTGGTATGTTTCTGTAACTTTTGCATTTATATCAAGAAATGTCAAACACTTATAATAACCCGAAAAGTCTGAAAATCCATCGATCCATGTTGGTAAAACCATTTCATAAGAATCGGTATCCAACAAAACAGAATGGTAGATTCCAAAAGGATCTGTTACCACAAGCAAAGCTGTTTCTAACTCGTTGACATCATTCTGCATGTCTTTCAATAGGCAGATACAGTCATAGAAAGCAACATATTGGCGTATTGGATAGATGGGCACCTTTTGGAAAAAAATAAACTGATCTTCATCTTTGATATCGTCAGTATAGTGTTTGCTGGGACTCGACTCATATATTTTCCTGTAGTCTTCTGCAACTTGCGCCTCAAGCTGATATACAGAATTATTCCAAACCTCAACAACCTTTTCCAAGGAACCTTTCGGATCTTTTTGTTCAAGAATTTGGGGTTTGTATATGTTACCAAATGCCTTTACCGGCTCTGTGTTACTCTCAGTGGTTTTTATGCTATTAAATACTTTCTTGTAGCATAGTTTGTATTTTGTTATAATACAAAGATAAATACCATCATCTTTGAAATTCACAAACTCACAGCCTAGGAAAGTATCGTGCTGAAAATCAATGGTAAAACTTTCCTGTAGCTTTTGCTTAAAACTCCAAAATATGGTATTACGCTTTGATTGATTGAATGCTATAGAATCATCTTTGGGACTATATCCAGCTCCTGGAAAGCTTTCTTCTTCAAAGTTAAAGTTTTCTATGGTCCTTTGAAAATCAGACTTGGCCTTATTTGGCGATGTTGTATTGTAAAGTGGGGTTGATTCATGAGCATCTTCCAATTTAATTAAAAAAGAAGAGTAAGTCTTCAACTCATGCAAAATCTCTTCCATTGAAGTAATAGAAACAAAACAAGTATTGGTGTTTGGTTCTTGTATTCTATACAATTGTGCCTCCTTCAACAGCCAGAATACCACATCTCGTTTTGTGATTTTTTGTTTTTTTTTTTGGACATACACAAACAGAAAGTCTTTGCAAATGCGTGGCTAAATTTACGCGCTTAACCAAAAGAAATTAACCTGATTACCATAGCATACTTGATTAATAAACAATTTTAGAAATGAAATATATATTGGTTACTTAAAAGAATTTTCTGAATCCTTTTTTAGAAGCATTTTCCGGATCAGCTTGGTAATTTCCACCTCTTCTGGCGTAAGGAACCCAGTTTGGTGTCTTCCAAGCTGGTAGATCTTCCAGCCACAACTCGTTGACTTCTTCTAAGGTTAAGTCCTTGGTTTCAGGAACAAAGAAGTAGACAAAGAAGATACTGAAAATCAAACAGCCAACAAAGACAAATCCATAGTAGAAGTGAATGGCACCAGCTATGAATGGAGTGAAGAAAGAGATCAAGGCTGCCCAAATCAAATGAGTACCGATGTTTATGGACATACACAATGATCTTATGCTCAATGGGTAAGATTCGGAACAAACAACGAAGGTCAAAGGAGCCCAAGTAGTGGAGTATGTGAAAATGGAAATACAAGTGAATGCAATCATAATATCACCGGCTCTCTTGGATGTTTTATGGCCCATGCCGTCTGGATATAGACTTTGAGTACCTACACAAGCATAAATCAACATACAAATACACATGACAATAGCACCAACTAGTAGAACTTGTCTTCTACCCCATCTGTGAACAAAGAAGAATGTGAAGAAAGTGGATCCGAAGTTGACAAAACCAATGATGATGGAGGTTGTGTAAGAGTCAGTTAAACCAACGGCTTTGAAAACCAAAGTACCGTAGTACAAGAAGTAGATGGAACCGGTTAACTGTTGACAACTTTGTAATATGATACCGTTAACCATTCTTTGGAAGATTCTGTTTTTGGAAGAGAACAGGTCCTTGAAGGCATGGGTTTTAACCAACTTTTCAGCTTCGATAGCATAAACCAAAGTGTCAAGTTCTTTTTGCAACAAAGGATCGTCACCTGGAACCTTGTTCAAGATTGTTAGTGTTCTTCTAGCATCTTCAATTCTATCTTGTTGGACGTAGTATCTAGCAGATTCTGGAACAAATGCAATACCAGTGATGACCAAGAAGGCCCAAACGAAACACAGACCAACTTGGACTCTCCATTGAGCACTGTTGGTACCAGGGTATTTTCTGGTGGAGTAGTTGGTACACTTGGCTAAAAAGACACCTAAAGTAACAGAAAGTTGGTAGAAGGATACACAAATGGATCTCAACTTTGCTGGGGCAGTTTCACCAAGTAGCAATGGGGCAGTGGAAGCAACACCACCATATCCAAAACCAGAAATCAGTCTTCCAATCAACAATTGTATCCAGGCATGCTTGTGCTTGACACAAGTGATTTGAACCAAGTTACCGATAACATAAATGACAGTGACAGCAGCAAGTGCAACTTTTCTACCGTACTTGTTTGGCAAATCACTCAAAGCGATACCACCAAAACTACCACCAAAGGTGAACATAGAGACGATGACACCGGTTTTGGCGTTGTTGAAGGTGTAATCATTTTTCTCGACGTTGTATGTACCGAAGTACTCCTTGAAACTTTGCATTTCAAACAATCCACCGATGTAACCCAAGTCCCATCCGTACAAGAACCCACCAAAGGAAATCATTAAGGAGATTAATATGATACCAATGTGGTCTTTCCACTGGGTTTTCTTGTCGAAGAGCATGTCCTCGGTGTTTGGGAACTTGACATGGTCGTCTTTGATAGTTCCATCCTTGAATACTTCAACAACATCTTGCTCTTTTGAAGAGTCGGATAGAGAAGCAGAGCCGTTTGTTTCGGATGTGTGTGTGTATTCTTTTTCGTTTGTGTTGATCTTTGTTTGATCTTTGTTAGTTTCCTGCGATGAGGAATTTTCCATACTTGCAGACATGTTCAAGAAATTAAATAGTGTATAGTAGTGAATGTATTTTTCTTTCTTGTTTTCTTAAGGTTCTTATTAATGTTCTTTTTTTTGTTTTTGTTAAGTTTCCAGTGCTTAGTTAGTGTAGTAGTGTTTTAAATACTGACAGTTGGTTGTTAAAGCTATGTGGAAAAGACAGCAAGAATGGTTAATAAGATTGATGACTGAAGAATCGTTGGTCATCGAATATATTTTTTTCTTTTCCAATTTTTTTTTTGATATAAAAGCGAATAATTAAACTGCGTATTATAACATGATTAATTCACGTAGAATAGTTAATGTAAATCCATGAAGTTAAACATATAATTATTCAATCAACTTTTTAAGAATTACGAAGTGGTCAAAAGCTCCTTGAATTTATATGTCCTGTTGGAATATAACGTTAGTCTTTTTCTTTTTCTTTTTTGAAACTTAATCAGTCGCAGCTACTCCACTATGCATGACTTGTTGCTCCTCCCAGCTATCAAAAGTCATCCTGTGAACATATCACCAATAACTTTGGCTCTCATTTTTCCCGCCCGCTGTTTGCACTTCCAAATGAAGGGTTGAATTTATTATCTGCAAAATTAATCCCAAGTTATTTTGAAAAACAGCAGCGAAAACTCCTCCTAATTGCTCGTTTTTACCGCTGTTTGACACAATGATTTTTTTTTTTTAAAAAAAAAAAAAAAAAATAGACAAAATATTCTGTAATGCTGTTGGTGGAAACCCCTCATTCAGTACCCCAGCCCGAGCGTTGTGGGGTTTACGCGTGTCCCCATACCTCCGGTTTTAGAGGGGGTTTCCCGATTAGGAAATTTTGCAACAACGTATTTGCCAAAAGAGGAAAAAAACAAGCAAATTGTGCCAATACTTCATTTTATTTCATTTTTCTTGTGGGGGGGAACATAGCTCATGTCTAAACAATAACTCATTGATGTCATGGTGAAAAACGAACCCCTCTTTTCACTAGTACCGAAGGCAGAAGATATTAGCCAGATGCTTGGGTATGCAACCGCTTTATGGAAACACGCAGTTCCATTGCCCATTTGGGAATACTGGGAATGTCTCCAATGCCGTTTTCCGCTTCACTAGCTGTCATTTTTAATTTTACTAGCAGTCATTTTTGATTTTACTAGCAGTCTTTTTTGATTTTGCTAGCAGTCATTTTCCATTTCACTTGACGTCATTTTCCATTTCACTTGAAGTCTTTTTCCATTTCACTTAAACTCTTTTTCCATTTCACTTGAAGTCATTTTTCCATTTCACTTGCAGTCATTTTCCATTTTCCCTTTCCCCAATCTTTCTTCTTCTCACTTTTGGCTGTGGTTTATCAAAATACTCGGAAACTTGGACATTTACAATTTACGATTTATTCGGATTAGGTTTCGCATTTTACCAATATTTCATATTTTCGGTTCCTTTTTTTTTTTTTTTTTCTTTAAAAAAATCATTTAGTCGTGTAAGGGTCATTAAATAGCAATAAAGCTGTTATATAGTAATAAATATAAGGATATTTCTCGTCGAATTAATCAGAAAAACTTTCTGAAACCTCTTTTGTGGTCGTGAAGAACTTCCTCGTCGTAATTTCCGCCTCTTCTTTCGTATGGCACCCAGTTGGCGGATCTCCATGGTGGGACTCCATCCATCCATAAATCATTGATCTCTTCCAAAGTCAAATCCTTGGTTTCTGGGATAAAGAAGAAAACAAAGAATACACTGAAAAGTAAGCATCCGAAGAAAACAAATCCGTAGTAGAAGTGGATTGCACCTGTAATGAATGGTGTGAAGAATGAAATGACTGAGGCCCACAATAAGTGCACACCAATGTTGATGGAAATACACAAGGACTTAACATTCAATGGGAAGGACTCGGAACAGACAACAAAGGCCAAAGGTGCCCAGGTGACAGAGTAGATGAAGATGTAGATACATGTGAATGCAATCATAACATCACCAGCACTCTTGGAAGTAGCCTCATTCATTCCATGTGGATACAACTTCTGGGTTCCGATGCAGGCATATATCAACATGCAAATGGCCATCAAAATAGAACCGTAGAAGAGAACCTGTCTTCTTCCAAAGTTGTGAACGACAAAGAACGAGAAGAAAGTTGATCCAAAGTTAATGATACCAATGATAACAGATGTTGTGTAGGAGTCTTTTAAACCAACAGTTTTGAAAATTAAGGTTCCGTAGTATAGGAAATAGTTGGCACCTGTGAACTGCTGCAAAGATTGCAAAACAATACCGTTTAGTAGTCTTTGCAAAACCTTGGTCTTGGTGGAGAAAAGATCCTTGAAAGAGCCCTTTTGGACTAGCTTTTCAGCTTCAATTGAGTATACCAAGGTATCCAATTCTCTTTGCAATAATGGGTGGTCGGCTGGAATGTTGTTTAGCTTCGATAAAGTCTTTCTGGCATCTTCAATTCTGTTTTGTTGAACATAATATCTAGCAGATTCTGGAACAAAGGAAATACCAGTCATGACTAGCATAGCCCAGAAGAAACATAAACCAATTTGGATTCTCCATTGAGCACTGCTTGTATCTGGATAGTTTTTGGTACCCAAGTTACAGCACTTACCCAAGAAAACACCGAATGTAACCATTAACTGGTAGAATGAGACACAGATGGATCTTAGCTTGGCTGGTGCTGTTTCAGCTAGTAGCAACGGAGCAGTTGAACCAACACCACCAAAACCAAATCCGGATACTAGTCTACCAATCAACAATTGAATCCAAGCACGATCGTGCTCAACACAAGTAATCTGGATCAAAACACCAATCACGTAAATAATACACACATAGAATAAGGCGGCTCTTCTACCGTACTTGTTTGGCAAGCCACTTAGGCAAATACCACCGAAACAAGCACCAAAGGTGAAGATAGAGACAATGATCCCGGTTTTGGCGTTGTTGAAGTAATATTCGTTTTTGGCTGCATTATAACTTCCAAAGTGTTTTTTGAAGTTACCCATGCCAAATAGACCACCGATGTACCCAATATCAAAGCCAAACAAGAACCCACCAAAGGCGATCAAAAGACAAATGATCAAGATTCCCATGTGGTCTCTGATGTTCTTTTTTTGGTCATAAATTAAATCCTCGGTGTTTGGTAGCTCGTAGTCATCGTTCTTGATAGAACCGTCACGGAAGACTTCTGTAACTTCTCCACTGACGCTGGACAAGGAAGATGTTTCGGTTTTTTGTGGTTTTGGTTGCTCAAAGCTGTTTTGTTCAAGTCTATCCTCACTCGTTTCTAAAGCGGGAGATACTTGTTTTTTGTTTATTTCAGTCATAGTTGATAACTTGTTTACTTGTCGTATAAAAGAAAGAATAATATAGCGGTATGATAGATTATACTTTGGTTTCTGGTTATTCAATATCCTTTCTTGTCTATATTGTAACTATATCCAGACCACTAAGATGTTTATATGCTTCTGGTTTCGCTCTTTATATATTTATGTATTTCCAAAATAAAATTGAGAGAACGACTATATGTTGTTGCGATGAGGGGGACTTTCGTGATTTGCAATTTGCTAATCTTTGAGAAGAGGATTGGAGGGTGATTACATGGATATGATTCTTTGATAAGGTGAAACAGCGGAAAACGGACAACCAAATTGCTGCTTATAACTCTATCAGTGGCTAATAGGAAAAATGAGAGTCGTGAGGGTTCATTGCGTCACACACGGGAAGCGCGTACACAGCATTGTCTTTATTTTTTTTTTTGGGTTTTTGTGGAAGCAGCAGCGCCTTTGTCTGCCTTACCCCTCCTTCAATCTCCCAAAAGGGACACCTCTATTTTATTGATTTTCCCCTTTTGGTGGAGGCGGGTAAGGCCTCGCACCCTATAAAAAAAAAAAAAAATCACCTTGACGATGCTCCATATGACCATTTTTCTTTCCTCCATTTTGGATCACTTAACAGCGAAAAGAAAAGTGGGGTCTCTAATCTGAACCATATAAGCGTTAGTCAGGTGACTGTGTTTATTGCAGAGCAAAGATTAATTCAATATATATATTTGTTGACTTCAAAACACTTTATTATGTAATAAACTGTACTGGAATAGTTTTTCTTGGGTAACGACACTGCGGGTGAATCTAAGTGTTGCTTAGAAAAACCTCTTTAAGCCTGTCTTTTGGTCATGCTTCAAAGCCTCATTGTCGTAGCCAGCATTTCTTCTGGCAGCTGGAACCCAGCCAGCAGACTTCCATGGTAAAACATCATCTTGCCATAGTTCGTCAATTTCTTCTAAAGTCAAGTCCTTGGTTTCAGGAACTACAAAGAAGACATAGAATGTGGTGAAAATCAAACATCCCATGAATACAAATCCGTATGAAAAGTGGATGGCAGAAGAGATGAATGGAGTAAAGAAGGAGATTAAGAAACCCCACATCCAGTTAGTACCGGTGGTGATGGCCATACACTTGGACTTGAGCCTCAATGGGAATGATTCAGCACAGATAACATATGGCAATGGGCCCCAAGTTGTAGCAAAGAAGAAAATGTACAAACAGGTGAAGAAAATCATAACATCTCCAGCCGCCTTAGATGGCTCTTCAGATCTTCCGTTCGGATATAACTTCTTGACTCCAATTGTGGAGTATATAACAAAACAAACCATCATGGCAGACGATCCCACCAATAGCACAATTCTTCTTCCATACCTATTAACAACAAACAAACAAACGCAGGTAGAGAAAAAGTTGACAATACCAATGATGATGGAGGTTTGGTAAGAATCTTTTAAACCAACGGCCGTGAAAACCAAAGTACCGTAATAAAAGAAGTAGTTATCCCCAGTCAACTGTTGCAAAGTTTGGACCATGACACCCATGATCAATCTTTGAAAGACCTTGGTCTTCGTAGAGAATAGTTCTCTAAATGAGGCGTCATCGGCCATTCTTTCGGCCTCAACAGCAGTTATAATCAGGTCTAGCTCTTGTTGTAGCAATGGGTCATCGCCTGGAATTTTGTTCAAAATGGACAAGGTCTCTCTGGCATCTTCGATTCTATCTTTTTGGACTAAATATCTGGCAGATTCAGGTACAAAAGTAATACCAGCCATCATAATCAATGGCCAAATGAAACACATTCCAAGAGCAATTCTCCATTGACCGGAGTTATCGTTGCTTAATCTTTTAGTTCCGTAATTGCAGCAGTAACCAATGAATATGGCAAAACAGTTGACAAATTGATAGAAGGAAACACAGATCGATCTTAATTTGGCAGGAGCAGTTTCACCAAGCATTAATGGGGAAAAAACGGCAATACTACCAATACCAAAACCAGCAATAATTCTTCCAACCATGTATTGGACCCAAACATGTGGACGGTCCATACAAGTAATTTGAACCAAGATACCAACCATGTAGACACCAGCAACAATTGTCAAGGCAGGCTTTCTACCGTATCTGTCACAAAGACCCCCAAGAGCAATACCACCTATACAGCAACCAACATTAAACATTGATACCATTAAACCAGTTCTAGAGTCAGAGAAGTAGTATTCCTTAGTGGTTTCGTTGAAAGAACCAAATCTTTTAGCGAAGTTACCCATCCTAAAGAAACCACCAATGGTACCGGTATCAAACCCAAACATGAACCCACCAAATGCAATCAAAAAACAATTGATGAGTACACCTGCGTATTCGCCAAGACCTTTGTTGGCGGCAGCAGATTCCATTAGGAGTTGATCCTCAATAGTCGGGACCACTTCTTGAGATACAAAAGAGTTTTCATTTTTAAACTTCTGATTGCCCTCGTAAAGATCGTCGGTCGATGAGTTAGTAGTGTCTGATTTCATTAAATTATACTAAAAAAAAAGTATGAGCCAAAGCGGGAAAAAAATTATAGGCGTGGTTGTTCGATGCCTTTGAGTATATTTTTTTGTTAACTGTGTACTTACTTCTGGTTTGATAGTTATGTCTATTGCAAGAACTATATACGATTAGACATTCTTATCTGAATTTACAGAGTTTGTGTTTAAATAATTTGTTTAAAGTTGCAATTGTGCTAAAACACCCTATTTGTGTTCATAGCATGGGTTGTCTAAATAACACTATAGCTAATCCATCCAGCCAAGCTTTTCTCCAATAAGAAAAAAAAAAAAAAAAAAGAATACACACACACTGGCAAAAGGGAAAGACAAAAAAAAAAACAAGTAACCTCTGCTAAGTACGACCATCAATAAACCCAAAAAAAAACACGCTACTGGTGCACATTTTCAGTCACACATTGCTGGATAATCGGCAATATTTTCACAGTGTTTTTGAAATGTGTGGCAGTAATCCCTTTTAGCTTTTCCTCCCTGCAAGTCATGTGCTGTTAGTTTTTTTATATTTGCAAATATGAATTCCCTAAACTCAATAAACACCATCGACCAAAAGGGCAAAAAAAAAGGGCCCTCGCCATTGTCACAAGCCCCAGATGGCTCGCAGCCACGATTCCCTGTGGTAATCCCCATACACCCGCCACGATAAGATAAACATTCATCAAATCTATGCATTAAATGTGGGTTTTTAAGAATATAGGTAGCCCAAAATCAAAGTTTATTTTTTTTGGAAAGATAGTTCTAATTCAGTAATAATGACCGTTGAACCACACTTGCTATGAAAATCATGAAAACGCGTTCCATACAAGAACGTAAATATTTTTTGGTGCGGAGTAACTCTTTTTGATCGAGGAGCCCGCAAATGCAATCACGTGGGTAATAACTGTTAGGATAAATCCCATTTGCGGTAATTTCAAACATCATAATTCAAAAGTTATTATTCATTAATATATGCAAATAAATGGTTATCTAAAAGAATCTTCTTAAACCAGTCTTTTCGTCATGCTTCAAAGCCTCGTTGTCGTAGTCAGCGTTTCTTCTGGCAGCTGGAACCCAGCCAGCAGACTTCCATGGCAAAACATCATCTAACCATAGTTCGTTAACTTCTTCCAAAGTTAAATCCTTAGTTTCAGGAACTACAAAGAAGACATAGAATGAAGTAAAGACTAAGCATCCAAAGAATACAAATCCATAGGAGAAGTGGATGGCTGAGGTAATGAATGGAGTGAAGAAGGAGATTAAGAAACCCCACATCCAGTTAGTACCGGTGGTGATGGCCATACACTTGGACTTGACTCTCAATGGGTACATTTCAGCACAGACAACGTATGGCAATGGGCCCCAGGTTGTGGCAAAAAAGAAAATGTACAAACAGGTGAACAAAATCATAACATCACCGGCACTCTTGGAAGCTGGCTCGGATCTTCCGTTTGGATACAACTTCTTAACACCAATGCCGGAGTAGATAACCATACAAACCATCATTGCAGTTGATCCCGCCATTAGAACAGTTCTTCTTCCATATCTGTTAACAATAAACAAACAGACACAGGTAGAGGAAAAGGTGACAATACCAATAATAACGGAGGTTTGATATGAATCTTTCAAACCAACAGCAGTGAAGACCAAGGTACCGTAATAAAAGAAGTAGTTGTCACCAGTTAGTTGTTGCAAAGATTGGACCATGACACCCAAGAGTAATCTTTGGAAGATCTTGGTCTTGGTGGAGAATAGTTCTCTAAATGAAGCGTCACCAGCCATTCTTTCAGCCTCAACAGCAGCTATAATCAAGTCTAGCTCTTGTTGTAACAATGGATCATCACCAGAAACCTTGTTCAAGATCGTTAAAGTCTTTCTGGCTTCCTCAACCCTGTTTTTCTGGACCAAATATCTGGCAGACTCTGGAACAAAGGTAATACCACCCATCATTAGCATTGGCCAAAGGAAACACAATCCAATAGCAATTCTCCATTGACCCGAGTTATCGTTGCTCAATTTTTTAGTTCCGTAGTTACAACAGTATCCAATAAATATACCAAAGGTAATAAGTAGTTGATAGAAGGAAACACAGAGGGATCTTAATCTGGCAGGCGCAGTTTCACCAATCATTAGTGGGGAAAAAACAGCAATACCACCAAATCCTAAACCAGCAATAATTCTACCAACCAAGTATTGGACCCAAACATGTGGATGGTCCATACAGGTGATTTGAATTAAGATACCAACCATGTACACACCAGCAACAACAGTCAAAGCAGGCTTTCTACCGTATCTGTCGCAAAGACCCCCAAGAACAATACCACCTATACAGCAACCAACATTAAACATTGATACCATTAAACCAGTTCTAGAGTCAGAGAAGTAGTATTCCTTAGTGGTTTCATTGTAAGATCCAAATCTTCTCATAAAGTCACCCATCTTAAAGAAACCACCAATCGTACCGGTATCAAATCCAAACATGAATCCACCAAATGCAATCAAAAAACAGTTGATGAGCACACCTGCGTATTCGCCAACACCTCTGTTGGCAGCAGCAGATTCCCTTAGGAGCTGATCCTCAATAGGCGGGACCACTTCTTGAGAAACAGAATAGTTTTCATTTTCAAACTTTTGTTTGTCCACGTGAAGGTCGTCAATTGATGAGTTAGTAGAGTCTGATTTCATTAAATTAGATTAAAAAAATTAAAAGTCACGGCGGGAAAAAAGATTATAGGCGTTGTTGTTCGATGCCTTTGGGTTTATTCTTTTGTTAACTGAGTAATTTGTGGTTTACTATTCATGTTTTTTTCTTGTAAGAACAGAATATAGAGTAGAAATTCTTATCTCAGTTTTTTTTGAATTGACCCTGTGTTTATATAATATTTTTTTTAAACTGCAAATCTACCCAAACAGGCTCTTTGTGTTAGCAGCATAGGCATCCTAAATTGAATGACATCTACATCTACTCAACGAAACTGGACTCCGTTTTTAAAAAAAAAAAAAAAAAACAATAAAAGCAATAAAAGCAACTTGATAAAAGGAAAAAAAAAAAAGCCAACAGATTCTGTTAAGTGCGACCATCAGCAAACCCATAAATACCCCCGGCTGCACATCTTTAATAACGCATTGCTCAATAATCGGCAATACACCCATAGTATTTTTGCAACGGGTAGCAGTAATCCTTTTTTCTTTCCCTCGTGCAAGCCATGTGCTGTATTTTTTCACAGAAAAAACCATGAATACCCCAAATAGGATATGCACTGTCAACCAAAAGGGCAAAAAAAGGGGCCCTCTCCATTGTCAAAAACCCTAAATTGCATAGAGCAAAGGGACATTCCCTGTGGGAATCCCTGCACATTCACGAAGATAAGAAAAACTATCACCAAATCTATTCATTAATTAAGGTTTTTTATATATTTGAATAGCCCAAAATCAACGTTCGTTTTTTTGGGAATATATTTACAATTCCGTAATCATGACCGTTGAAAGGCATCGATTACGAAAATCATGACAACTCGGTCCATACAAAAAATTCAACATTTTTTCGTACAGTGTAAATTTTTTTACATGAAATCTCCAAATATAATCACTTTTCAATATCACGTGGATAAAAACTGTTAGGTCAAATCCATTATGCGGTAATTTTAAACATCATAATTAAAAAGTCATTATTTATCAATATATGCAAATAAATGGTTATCTAGAAAAATCTCTTTAAGCCAGTCTTTTCGTCATGCTTCAAAGCCTCGTTGTCGTAGTCAGCGTTTCTTCTGGCAGCTGGAACCCAGCTAGCAGACTTCCATGGCAAAACATCATCTAACCATAGTTCGTTAACTTCTTCCAAAGTTAAATCCTTAGTTTCAGGAACTACAAAGAAGACATAGAATGTGGTGAAAATCAAACATCCCATGAATACAAATCCGTATGAGAAGTGAATGGCAGAAGTGATGAATGGAGTGAAGAAGGAGATTAAGAAACCCCACATCCAGTTAGTACCGGTGGTGATGGCCATACACTTGGACTTGACTCTCAATGGGAATGATTCAGCACAGACAACGTATGGCAATGGGCCCCAGGTGGTGGCAAAGAAGAAAATGTACAAACAGGTGAACACAATCATAACATCACCGGCACTCTTGGATGGTTCTTCAGATCTTCCATTTGGATACAACTTCTTAACACCAATTGATGAGTAGATAACCATACAAACAGTCATGGTGGTTGATCCTAGTAATAATACAGTTCTTCTTCCAAACTTGTTAACAACAAATAAACAGAAACAGGTGGATGCAAAGTTGACAATACCAATGATAATGGAGGTTTGGTAAGAATCTTGCAAACCAACAGCAGTAAAGACCAAAGTACCATAGTAGAAGAAGTAGTTGTCACCAGTTAATTGTTGCAAAGATTGGATCATGACTCCCATAATTAATCTTTGGAAAACCTTGGTCTTGGTGGAGAATAGTTCTGTAAAGGAAGCATCACCAGCCATTCTTTCAGCCTCAACAGCAGCTACAATGGTGTCTAGCTCTTGTTGTAGCAATGGATCATCACCTGGAACCTTGTTTAAAATAGTTAAAGTCTTTCTGGCGTCCTCAACTCTGTCCTTTTGGACCAAATATCTGGCGGATTCAGGAACAAAGGTAATACCACCCATCATTAGTAATGGCCAAAGGAAACACAATCCAATAGCAACTCTCCATTGAGCACTGCTGTCATCGTTTAATTTTTTGGTTCCATAGTTACAACAGTATCCCAAAAAGATACCAAAGGTAATAAGTAGTTGATAAAAGGAAACACAGATCGATCTTAATTTGGCAGGAGCAGTTTCACCAAGCATTAATGGGGAAACAACAGCAATACCACCGAAACCGAAACCAGCAACAATTCTTCCAACTAAATATTGGACCCAAACATGTTTACGGTCCATACAGGTAATTTGAATTAAGATACCAACCATGTAGACACAAGCGACAATGGTCAAAGCAGGCTTTCTACCGTATCTGTCACAAAGACCACCCAAGAAAAGACCACCTAAACAACAACCAACATTGAACAAGGAGACCATTAAACCAGTTCTAGAGTCAGAGAAGTAGTATTCCTTAGTGGTTTCGTTGAAAGAACCAAATCTTCTAGCAAAGTTACCCATCTTGAAGAAACCACCAATGGTACCAGTATCAAAACCGAACATGAATCCACCAAATGCAATCAAAAAACAGTTGATGAGCACACCTGCGTATTCTCCCAGGCCTTTGTTAGCAGCAGCAGATTCCATTAGGAGCTGGTCCTCAATAGGTGGGACCACTTCTTGAGTAGAAGAATTTTCGTGTTCAATTTTTTGCTTGTCCACGTGAAGATCGTCGATCGATGAGTTAGTAGTGTCTGATTTCATTTAATTTTATTAAAAGAGTATAAGTCAGTGCGGGAAAAAAATCAAAGCGTGAATATTCGATGCCTTTGAGTATATTTTTTTGTTAACTGAGTTATTGTTTGTGGTTTTATATTTATATTTATTTCTTTTAAGAACAGAATATAGATTAGAAACTGGAATTTTAACTTTTTTGAATTCAATTCATCGTGTGTTTATATAGTTTCTTAAAAACTGCAATCTTGGGCCAACAAGCTCTTTCTGTTAGCAGCATAGGCGCCCAAAAATCATTTTTCAGCTAAATCCACCCAGCAAAACTTTTCTCCGTTTAGAGCAAAACAAAAAAAATACATTGATAAAAGGGGGAAAAAAAAAAGGTGGCAGCTTGTGAGGAGTGAGATATGGATAAACCCACCAAAACCCCACTGTTGTACATCTTTAATCACACATTGGTGGATAGTGTTTCAACACTCCCACATTGTTTTTGCAATTGGTGGCAGTGATCCCTTTTATCTTTCCCCTCCACATATGGAAAACACACGTCATGTGCTGTGATTTCCTTACATTTACACACATAAATACTCCAAATTTGATATACAATGCCAACCAAGACATATTCCCTATGGAAATCCCCGCACATTCGCCAATTTAAGATAAACTTTCACCCAATCGATACATTTATTAAGGTTGTTTTATAGAAATATATAGATCAAAGCTGACTATATGAGTGATTTTCGTGACAAACATTGTTAATCCTTGTTATCTTTGCGATCTTTCCATCTGTCAATTTCTGGGGGCAACTAGCAACAAAGATGTATCTGTAAGTCACAACTTGGTGATCCGATGTTTGGGGTTATTCTTTGATGGCAGAAATATCCTGTTTGATGATTACTTGTTTTTTTTAAAGAAAGAGAGATAAATGGTCATGTTTGTGGCACAAGTCATCGATTGTTAAGGAAAACACGAGAAGATGTGTAAAAAACACACCATATTATTCAAGTTTAAAATATTTTTCCAAAAGCCTGGTTCTTTTACAGCCCCAAAAGCATAGTTTATCTTTTGGAAAGATAGTTCCAATTCATTCCTAGTGGCCATTAAATCACATTATTTGTGATAATCCTGATAACGCGTTTTATGCAAAAATCTAAACATTTTTTCGAGGGGTGCCAATTTCATTATCGTGAACCCCCAAAGATAGTCACGTTTTTTATCACGTGAATAGAAAAAGCTAAGTTTAATCAACTATGCGGTAACTTCCAAGATCATTATTCATCAATATATGCAAATAAATGGTTTTCTAGAAGAATTTCTTTAAGCCCTTCTTTTTATCATGTCTCAAAACATTGTCGTCGTAGCCAGTCCCTCTTCTAGCAGATGGTACCCATCCAGCAGATTTCCAGGGAAGAATATCATCTTGCCATAATTCATCAACTTCTTCCAAAGTCAAGTCCTTAGTTTCCGGAATAACAAAAAACACAAAGAAAGTCATAAAAATCAAACACCCCATAAACACAAATCCATATGAGAAGTGTATTGCCCCAGTAATAAATGGAGTGAAAAATGAAATTAAGAATCCCCACATCCAGTTGGTTCCTTGGGTTATTGCAATGCACTTAGACTTGACTCTCAATGGGTAAGACTCAGCACACACAACATATGGTAATGGGCCCCAGGTTGTGGCAAAAAAGAAAATGTACAAACAAGTAAACACAATCATAACATCACCAGCACTCTTTGAAGCCGGTTCCGATCTTCCGTGTGGGTATAGCTTCTTAACACCAATGGCTGAATAAATCACCATGCACACGGTCATTGTAATTGAGCCAAACATTAAAACTGTTCTTCTGCCAAATTTTTTTACAATCACCAAACACATGCACGTAGATGCAAAGTTTACAATACCAATAATAATGGATGTTTGGTAGGAATCTTTCAAACCCACAGCAGTAAATATGATGGTACCATAGTAGAAAAAGTAGTTGTCACCTGTTAGCTGTTGCAGTGATTGTAAAACAACACCCATAACAAGTCTTTGGAATACTTTTGTTTTTGTAGCAAACAACTCTTTGAACGAAGCTTTGCCAGCTAATCTCTCAGATTGAACGGCAGTAACAATAATATCAAGCTCTTTTTCAAGAAGCGGGTCGTCCATTGGAACTTTGTTCAAAATGGACAATGTTCTTCTTGCTTCTTCAACTCTATCTTTTTGAACCAAGTATCTAGCGGATTCAGGTACAAAAGTAATACCACCCATCATAATTAATGCCCACAGGAAGCAAAGGCCTAGAGCAATCCTCCATTGGGCACTGCTGTTGTCGCTATACTGTTTGGTTCCGTAATTGCAGCAGTAACCAACAAATATACCAAAACAGTTTACCAATTGATAGAAGGAAACACATATCGATCTTAACTTGGCAGGGGCAGTCTCACCTAACATTAAAGGTGAGAAAACAGCAATACCACCAAATCCAAAGCCAGCAATGATTCTTCCAACCAAGTACTGTACCCATACGTGTGGATGATCCATACAGGTGATTTGAATTAATACACCAGCCATGTAAATACCAGCAACAATTGTTAGCGCCGGTTTTCTGCCGTATTTGTCACAAAGACCACCAAGAGCAATACCACCAATACAGCAACCAACGTTAAACATTGATACCAAAAGACCAGTTCTTACGTTTGTAAAGTAGTACTCATTTGTGATTGTATTGTAAGTACCAAATCTTCTCATGAAGTTACCCATCTTAAAGAAACCACCAATGGTACCAGTATCAAAACCAAACATAAACCCACCAAATGCAATCAAAAAACAATTGATGACCACACCAGCATACTCAGCTATACCCTTGTTGTCGGATACAAGCAGCTCATCTTCCGTGGATGGTTTTGGGTTGTGAAGATCCATATCTTCATGTGTTTTGTTTTCATCGTGTATTCTTATATCTTCAGACGACGAACTTATGCTTTCTGTTTTTATCATCTCAGTATTAATATTTTTTCTGGGTTGATTTGCCTTATGTTTATTTGTTGAATTATTTTGTTGAAAATGTCTGTGGCAGAGTTAGTTTATATACAAAGAGAAGAGCGACTACCCCACAAACCAACATTGACCACTGCTAAACTCTTTGTTTGTTTGACAACCCCTGTTAATGTTTCAGTCTCTATTGAAAGTGCTGCATACATATTTTTGCATTATTACAGTCTGGGGAATCAAAAGAAATCAGTTGATAATGGACGGGCAGGGGCAAATATGCCTGAACCGAGAATAATGTGCCCCCAACAAATACGCGTTTATTATCTTTTTTTTTGTTTCATGTAGCACCTTTACGTTTTTTTTTTGGGCGACGTCCAAAAATAAATCCCTATAGCTATTTTTTGGTAAACAGAAAACTATCTGAAGTCACAACTGTAGTATATGAAGACTACACATGCCATTATTAATGCTGGTTTTCTGTTGATCTGATGTAATCATCTAGCCTGAAGCAGAGCCATTTCTGTAAATTCTCAACAAAAAATTGTGATTGCTCCTGTATCTAGGAAAATATCTGTGGGAGATTGTATTCAGATTGGGCATTTCTCCGTTATTACCTTCTGAAAAACAATTCAGGTTATTCACCTATAGGGGAAATGATTTTCAAGTATTAAAAATTACGTTTTTTTCTCTTTTTTTTTTTTTTAATTTTTAATATACTTATTAAACCAACTTGGAAAAATGGAGACAATAATGATATGGTATATAAATCATGGCAAACCAACCATTATTAATAAAAATTAATTTAGAAAAATTTAGTAGAACACCAAAAAAATGCTCCACACGTTACCAAAGGTTATCAAAGTTTGAGATATTCAAAAAAAAAAAAAATGGTTTATTGATTAAACCCCATATTGGTTACGGCTTTATCGACTTTTATAAAAATGTCTTAAAGGAAAACAACAAAAGGATATTATTAGAGACTAACTGTCTTTCTTTATTTTATTCATTAAACGGCATTAACATTACATAGCAAATTATATATTATTTTGAATCTATTACTTATAGGTTTAGGATATTGCTAAGTGATGGTTTGGTGTGAGGAGAGAAAGACAGTGGCTTAAAATCCTTAGAAGAATCTCTTTAAACCAGTCTTTTCATCGTGCTTTAAAGCTTCGTTGTCATATTCTTCACCTCTTCTAGCAGCTGGAACCCAAGAAGAAGACTTCCATGGTAGGACACCATCTAACCACATTTCGTTGACTTCTTCCAAAGTTAAACCCTTGGTTTCTGGAATAGTGAAGAAGACGTAGAAGGTCATGAAGACTAAACAACCCATGAAGACGTAACCGTATGAGAAGTGAATAGCGGAGGTGATGAATGGAGTGAAGAAGGAGATTAAGAAACCCCACATCCAGTTAGCACCAGTAGCAATAGCCATACATTTAGACTTGACTCTTAATGGGTAAGTTTCAGCACAGATAACGTAAGCAATTGGAGCCCAGGTGGTAGCGAAGAAGAAAATGTACAAACAGGTGAAAACAATCATAACATCACCGGCACTCTTGGATGGTTCTTCAGATCTTCCATTTGGATACAACTTCTTAACACCGACAGAGGAGTAGATAACCATACAAACAGTCATGGTAGTGGAACCCAACAATAGAACAGTTCTTCTACCGAACTTGTTAACAACAAACAGACAAACACATGTGGATGCAAAGTTGACAATACCAATGATAATAGAGGTTTGGTAAGAATCCTTCAAACCAACAGCAGTGAAGACCAAAGTACCATAGTAGAAGAAGTAGTTATCACCAGTTAATTGTTGCAAAGATTGGATCATGACTCCCATAACTAATCTTTGGAAGACCTTGGTCTTGGTAGAGAATAATTCTTTCAAGGTGGCTTCACCGGCTAATCTTTCAGCTTCAACAGCAGCAACAATAGAGTCTAATTCACTTTGTAATAATGGATCATCACCTGGAACCTTGTTTAAAATGGACAAAGTCTTTCTGGCATCTTCAATTCTGTCCTTTTGGACTAAGAATCTGGCGGATTCAGGAACAAAGGTGATACCACCAATCATCAATAAAGCCCAAGCGAAACATAGACCAACAGCAACTCTCCATTGAGCACTGCTGTCATTGCTGTATTGTTTGGTACCATAGTTACAACAGTAACCTAAGAAGATACCCAAAGTAATCATTAATTGGTAGAAGGAAACACAGATAGATCTTAATCTTGCAGGAGCAGTTTCAGCAAGCATTAATGGGGAAACAACAGCAATACCACCGAAACCGAAACCGGCAACAACTCTACCAACTAAATATTGGACCCAAACATGTTTACGGTCCATACAGGTAATTTGAATTAAGATACCAACCATGTAGACACAAGCGACAATGGTCAAAGCAGGCTTTCTACCGTATATGTCACAAAGACCACCAAGGAATAGACCACCTAAACAACAACCAACATTGAACAAAGAGACCATTAAACCGGTTCTAGCATCAGAGAAGTAGTATTCCTTAGTGGTTTCGTTGAAAGAACCAAATCTTCTAGCGAAGTTACCCATCTTGAAGAAACCACCAATGGTACCAGTATCGAAACCGAACATGAAACCACCGAAGGAAATTAAACCACAGATAAGAACAATACCGAATAATTCACCGACACCGCTTTTACCAGCAGATTCGTCGAATAGAAGGTCTTCAGCGTTTTCGGCTGGGTGAGAGTTCAATTCAGAGTCTTCGTGTTTTAATTGGTTATCGGAGTGTAAATCTTCATCACCAGATGAAGAAGCATATTTTTGATTAGCTACTTGAGTAGACATTTTTTATTATTAATTTTCTGGTCTTTATAGATATTCTATTATCAATAGAGAATAGAAGAACAATTATGTGAATATGTAATCGATGGGAGTTGTTTATATATAAAGACAGCAGCTGGCAAGGCATCGATCTTTTTTTTGTTCAGAAATACACTCGCTATTAAACCATGAGATACAACCCCTTCTGAAAAAAAAAGCACTTGTTTTTTGTTGGAATAGTAGTAGGTTTTTCTTGTTGAAATCCATAGGGCTAGCAGAAACCTCTTGAAAACAAGTATCAACAACCACAAAAAAAAGAAATTCTGAGGGTATTTTTAACTGAATATGTAGCTCTTCTGTATGTTTCCCCACACATTTTCTTGCTAAACAATAGAAAAAATCGAGCTAGTTTATTTTTATTTATTTTTTTTTTCCTGCCAGCATTATCAGACCTATCACTTTTTCTTTTCTTTTTTTTCCCCAAATAGGAAATGTTGTCAACAAAAATCGGGTTGTGGGGGACTTTGTGTGCGCCAAAAACCGCTTTTTTCTTTTTTTTTATGGTCTAGACTGCTGTTTGAGGAGGATAAACCTGCTAAATAACCCGCTAAAACAGCTTGACCTCTGTGTAACCCCACTATTACAGCCCCTGTTCAAATTTTCTCCAGACAAAAAAAACAAAAAGATCCCCCTCAAAAAGGAATGTCTATTATTAATATAGGCAGTCACTTGAGAGGGTAATGCTTTGAAATAGCGACCAGTGGCGTGGTTAACAGTCACGTTATGCGCTGTTTGCGGTTATCAGAGGGGGTTTTTGCAGGTGGTTATACGAGTGGGCTGACTCACTCAACCGGTATTTTTCATAAGACCAAAGAAAATCAGGTGGTGGTCAACAGCAAACCCCAATTAGTCTTATTAACCCAAATACTGACAGGTGTAGAATGTTGATTTAAAAAAAGAGTTTTTGTGTGGTGATCTTTGTTTACTTTTTTGATTTTTTTTCCTTTTTTAATGAGATGCAAGTCGTTTTCGTGTTTTGATTTTGATCTGAAGAAGTCCAGTGGTATCAGTTTTTCGTTATCACATGTTTAAAGATTTAAATGATCTGATTATTCATCAGCTGCATATGTCTAATTCGTGTATAATATGATTATACCGACTGTTTTGCCAATAAAACAACAATCGAGATTTAAATATAAAAGAAAAAGTTAATAAATCAAGTTTACAATTTGAATTT
>JAJLRV010000153.1:0-55313 GCA_030567235.1 Hanseniaspora clermontiae | reverse complement strand
GTCTTTATTATTCGTTGCTGAAATGGCCGGGTAAGTATTGGTAGTAGTGCATGTGTTCATCCACTTCTTCTTGATACCCTCTCCCAGTCTCTGGAATCTCATCCCAGGCTTCATCCTCTCTTTCCGTACTCTCGTATTCTTTTCTCTCTTCTTATTTTTCTCATTTCGTTTTTTCTCTCTTCCTATTCATATCATAATCTCGTTCTGGACTGTTGTGTTCTTGTTTAAGCTATGTGCTAAGTCTCAGTCTCTGTTTCACTCTCCGTTCTATAATCCTCTCTACACACCCCGTCACATGACCACACACCTCAACCAATCAGATCACACCTCGCAATCCTCAACCAATATCCACCCACCTCCCCAGCTTTCAGCCTTGCAAATCGCAAAAAACAGGGAGCTTCTGTAATCCACCCTCTTTTTCGACCCAAAAATTCCTGGGAAAAGTCGCAAAAAATCACAAGATATCCAATTTCAGCCGTGTGAATCCACAAAAACAGGGAGTTTGTGTAAACCACCCCTTCCTGGCTCCCAGAGACTCGTTCAGCCGCACATTTGGGCAAAAACAGGGAGCAAGTGTAAACCAGTGTTTTGACAGGGGTGTTTGCGATTGGCTGTGGGCAGCTAGAACGGGTGCTAGACCGAGAAGCATTTCTGCCTAGAAAAAGGGGTCTGTGCTAGAGGTAGGCAGCAGGCAGGCATTCCTAAACATAGCCGTATAATCTGTCACAACTAAGGTATGATGGAATGAAGGTATTCACTAGGTAGCTATTCTCCAGGAGTGTAGCCATAGTTAAAATCACAGTCAAAGGTTAATTGTGCATGTTGATACAAATAATGTACCAAATAGTAAAATTGTTTACATTTCATTTTAACTAAAAAATATTTACACCAAAAGATAAATAACTTTGTTTAAACTCTAAATGTAAACAAATATTTTTTTCTGATGCATTAGTTTTATGCACTTAGTTGTTTATTCTTGTTATTACAATTATATAGATGGATTTTGTCCATATCTTCTAAATTACAAATTTTCCTTATTACTCATTAAAATTTTTATTATTAAACACTTGAAGTAATGTTAACGCTCAGGTTAACGAAGAGGTACCCTCTTTGTATAAACGTAGCAGTTTTTATATTTGCAAATAATGATATAACACCCACTGTTTAAAGCGTTGATGCTGATATAATCATTGATTTAGAAGCGGAAAAAAAAAAAATGAAAAAAAACTCGTAATTATGCCAAGTTACCAGCATATTCCCACCATAGCCATGCCATTAAAAGACTTTAACATGGCTGCCGCTGGCCATAGTGGAATCATGACAAATGAGGAGGAATCTCTATTTTTTAAGCCCGCCTTGCCACAGGAAATTGCATTTTACAATATTGTCAAAGAAGCAAATGATAAAGACAACAACCTTCTATTCCCATATAGCCAACAAAGCGGTAATGACATCTCGCCAATTGATGAATGGCTGCCAAAATATATAGGAACGATGCAGAAAACATCACAGGAATCACAAGATGACATTGAAAAGATAGGTGAGTCAGTGAAAACGGAAAAGGAAGTTCGCAAACTGGTTGGTAATAGTAGCTCAGGGGAACAGCTCATAGTTTTGGAAAATCTGTTAAACGGCTACAAATCCCCAAACGTGATAGACATCAAACTTGGTCGTGTTCTTCATGATGAATCAGCATCTGCAGAGAAGAAAACTAGACTGATGAAAGTAAGCAGTGAAACAACATCCGGGTCTTTGGGTTTTAGAATATGTGGCATAAAAATGGCTAATTACCAAAAAGACGATTATAACATTTTCAAGCCATCTGAATTTTCATATCAAAGCAACAACACCTATATTAGCGTAGACAAAACATTTGGTCGTCGTTTGAAAACAGAGATAGATGTAAAATCCAGCTTGAAAGTATTTTTTGGGAACCACAAAGCTGGAGAGGATTATTTTGCCAGTCTTTTAAAGATTTTTCTTGAAAGGCTCGAGGCTCTTATAGACACCTTTAACAACACAGGAATGAGTGTTATATCTAGTAGCATACTGTTAATTTTTGAATCTGATGAAGACAGAATCAAAGAGCACGGAGTAAACGATGTTTTAATTGATTCAGATTTTGATATACTGAGTTATATAGAGGAAATTTCAGATTCCAATGAAACAGTTGACATAGATGGTGAACAAATCAGCGTCCAAGATTTGAAAAAAGAACTTTCCTTGAGTAAACTTAAGCTTGTAGATTTTGGTCATTCACAAATAGGACACAATATGGATAATTATGTTGACAATAATGCACTTACTGGATTAGTTTCTTTAAGAAAAATATTTATTGATCTTTTAAATGAAATATAACAGACAACTTTGTTTGAAATTGCTATATATATATATTGAAACTTGTTTATTCGGCAACCTTTATAATCTTACCAATAGCAATTGTAATACCTTGATCTCTTAAAGTAAATCTACCTAATTGTTGGTAATCTTCGTAAGTTTCAACACAGACTGGATTTTCAACTTCGATTTCGACAATAACCTTCATACCCTTCTTGGCGAAAGGAGGAGCCTTCTTAGAAACTCTGTTGGAACCCTTTTCGATTTTGTGAAGTAATCTTGTGATTGTAACTTCTTCGATGGCAGTATGTACGTGCATGACACAAGAGAAACCAGAGGAAATGATAGACTTTAATTCGACGATGGCCAAAGTAGCAATGAACTTCTTGACGACCTTAACTGGATTCTTTGGAGAGGTCATAACGAAACCAGCTTGAATATCTTCTTCATCAACACCCTTGATTCTTAGTTTAACTTGCTCACCACAAACGGCAACGTCAACTTCTTCTTCAGTTTCATTATAAATATCAACGACTTCAACTTTAGTCTTGTTAGGCATTAGCATAGTAGAGTGACCTTTTTTGATGTGACCGGATTCAATCTTACCTTCAACAATGGTACCTAAGTCCTTCATCTTGGAGGAGATTGGCAACATGAATGGAGCATTGATGTGTCTATTGAAAGTCTTCATGGAGTCTAAGTATTCCAATAAAGATGGACCCGAGTACCAAGGACAGTCCTTTGAATTAACCCTATCCTTCAAACCAGCACCAGTGAAACCGGAGACAGGCATGAATACAACATCAGTCTTTATATTATAACCAACAGCTCTCAAATATTGAGATAGATTGGATACACATTGGTCGTATCTTTCCTTATCCCAGTTGACAGTGGTATCGTCCATTTTGTTAATAACAACAACCATCTTGTTGACACCTTGTGTTTTGGCTAGTAAGGCATGTTCTCTTGTTTGACCACCCTTTTCGAAACCAGTTTCGTATTCACCTTTTCTGGCAGAGATAACTAAAACACCAACATCCGCTTGAGAAGCACCACCAATCATTTCAGAAACGTACATTTTGTGACCTGGGGCATCAAGAATAGTGTATCTTCTCTTATCAGTTTCGAAGTAAGCCTTACCGACTTCGATGGTTTTACCATCGTTTCTTTCTTCCTTATTGGTATCCATGACCCATGACAGGTACCAACCTTGTCTACCGGCATCTTTGGCTTCTCTTTCGTATTTCTCTAGAGTTCTCTTGTCAACAGATCCAGTCAAGTACAGTAAGTTACCACCCATTGTGGATTTACCAGCATCGACGTGACCCATGAATAAGATAGAGACGTGATCTTTACCACCGAACATATCACTGACAATTTCTTCGTCCAGTTCATCTTCTTGTTCTCTAGCAATATCAACAACCGGTTTGGTGGATTTGACACTTAACTTGCTCATGGAAGCTTCAATTGGAGCACTCTTTGGTTCTTCAGCGGCAACTTCCTTTGGTTCTTCAACAGCAACTTCCTTTGGTTCTTCAACGGCAACTTCTTTTGGTTCTTCAACAGCAACTTCCTTTGGTTCTTCAACGGCAGCTTCCTTTGGTTCTTCAGCAGCAACTTCCTTTGGTTCTTCAACGGCAGCTTCCTTTGGTTCTTCAACGGCAGCTTCCTTTGGCTCTTCAGCGGCAGCTTCTGTTGGTTCTTCTGTGGTTTCCTGAGATTCACCAGCTTCAGCTAACTTGGCTTGTTCAGCGGCGGCAGCAGCGGCAGCTTCCTTGGCTTGCTTAGCTCTAGCCTTGATATCCCTCAATGAAACCTTTCCTTTGGCTGGTTCTTCAGCGGCAGGAGCAGCAGCAGGAGCAGCAACAGGAGCAGTTTGCTGTTGGAAACCACCTTGGTAACCTTGTTGATAGTTGTTACCTTGGTAGCCTTGTTGGAAGTTGTTACCTTGGTATCCACCTTGGAAACCTTGTTGGAAGTTGTTACCTTGATAGCCACCTTGGAAACCTTGTTGGAAGTTGTTACCTTGATATCCACCTTGGAAGTCTTGTTGGTAGTTGTTACCTTGGTATCCACCTTGGAAACCTTGCTGGTAGTTGTTACCTTGGTAACCACCTCTGTAGCCACCTCTGGAATTTCCTCTGTAACCACCTCTGGAGTTACCTCTGTAGCCACCTCTACTGCTGTTTGGATTGTAAGTTGAGTTTGGAGCTTCTTCAGACATTGTTTCTAATTATTTGTGCTATTCAAAAAAAATAAATTAGATAACTATCTTAATAGTACAATAAATGATTAATGTTTTAATTGGGATTGCAAGATTTTCTTTTAATTTTGTTCAAAACATAGACAGTATTTGATGATTTAGCAATGAGACGTAACATTTTTTTCATTTTTTTTTTTTCGAGAATTTCCCTTTTTTTTCGTAATTTAAAAAAATTTTTTAATTGAAAAAAAAAAAGAAATGGTGAAATATATATCTATCTATCTCCGAAAGCTTATCTGAACGTTTATCTTTCAAATTAACCACACCTAATCGCTTAGAAGTAAAAGAGTCTTTTAATTTTAAAAATACATTGTCATTATTGTTTATATAGTTATCTCAGTTTTACTTCCACTCTGAACCATGGGTCTTTTTTAACTCGGTCTCTGTTTTAACACTACCAGTAGTGAAGTAACCTGCATGAATTTTAGCATCAATTTCAACATTTGAATCCCCAGGGATCATGTCATCAGGAATTGGAATTCTCTCATCAATGGTGATACCAGCCTCGATGATAGCATCGTATTTCATGTTACTCATACTTAGCATTTTGTTGATTCTTTGTACACCTAGCCACTTCAAGACATCTGGCATTAGTTGTTGGAATCTCATATCTCTTACTCCAGCAATACACTCGGTTCTTACAAAGTATTTGTCAGCAGTATCACCGTATTTCTTTCTGGCGTTGTAAACCAAGTATTTGGTAATTTCACCCAAGCTTCTTCCTTCTTTTTGGAAGTACACACACATACCAACACCGTTTGGCGTTTGGGCTTGTAAGATTGCTTCTTGTATACCAAAGATTAAGTATGGTCTGCAAGTACAGATATTAGAGGCAAATACATCACTACCGGTACAAGAATCATGAACTCTCAATGCCAAGTCTTTGGTAGGGTCGCTTAAATAGCTTGGATCACCAAAGATGTAAACAGTGGATCCACCAATTGGAGGCAAAAAGGTCTTGATGTCAGGTCTAGTGATCAATTCAGGATACATGTTGTTGGTATCTTTGAACAAACTTAGTCTTAATTCATCTTCGGTTATGCCAAATCTTTTGGCAATACCAGGTAAATACCAAACTGAGTCTAAGGCAACTTTAGATATAGCAACGTCACCTTCTTTGTTCAAAACAATTTTTCCATCTACTGGGATTTTGCCCTCTTTGACTAAGGCTTGAATGTCAGGTAGTTGCAATACAGCCTTGGTTATAGCAATGCTTGGTCTGATGTCAACATTTTCAGCAAGTTCAGGGTAGTTTTCTGGAATTGCCAAGTGTCCAAAAGGATCGATGGATACGATGGATTCACCATCAGTCCAGCTTTCGTTATAAGGAACTTTAAATTGTGGTTCGGTATTTTCGAATGATGGTGTGAAGTTGGGGTTAAGTTGTTTAGCAGCAACGGCCAAACCGTGGTAAACCGAATAGCAACCACTATGAGCACCGATGGCATTGTGTTGAGTTACTCCGTTTTTGTAGAAGTTACAAACAACAGGTCCTCTATTTTTGTATTCAGCAGACTTTGAATCCCATTTAAGAGAAATTGGGTCGATATCAGAATCGTTGACGGTTGTAAATAATCTGGTATTGGATAACAGATTGCTTAGTAAGTCCAGCTCATTACCTGGAGTAACATGCAAAGCAGTAGAAGCAGATTTCAAATCAGGGGAAGATTTGTTGTGGTTAATAATAAAATCAGCAGTTGAAGGTGGTGACATATTTGATATATCGTAAGGTTGTTGGTACCAAAAAAAAGTCTTTTTGTTTTAATTCTGGTTTTTTTACTACTTCATATGTTGTTTTCATTAAAGTATAGAGGAAGTAAAATTGACTTGAAATTACATGACAACATGTTGTTCTTATATATGTTGACTTCAGTTTTAGATATACATGCTTTTTACGAAGATAAGAGAAACTAAACTGAATGTGCAAACAACTACAATTTAAGTCCATCGGACAAAGAGCAAGAAACACATGTGTGCAAGTTACAATATTGCATTTTGATCAGTAAACACTTGGAGGATTTGTACAGCTTATTGCATTTTTTTTTTTTGTGGATTCTTCGCTTTGCAGTTTTTGCTCATGCAAAAGATAAGAAAAAACCCATAAAAGATAAGAAACCAAATATCTCCACCGGAGAAAAAGTAATAGTGCTTAAACGATAAGCGGAAATTCTCTCAAAACACGTTTTACCAAAATGCAGCACTAGTTGATGAATTAAAGATAGACAGCATGCAAAAAGAGAGTACATATCTGGGTTTGAGAAAGTATTTTTAGAGGGCCATGCGTTTCTCTTCAAAAACTCTAGAAGGAAACGCCACTGAGACAAATTAGTGACATGTAATCAAGAAACTTGTGTTAGAATGAGAACACATATGGTTAGAAACTTCAACTATGCCTCTGCTATGTAGAGACAACATAGTACTATTACCAAGTTTGATGATGCTTTCCTTTATATAAAAGATTCATGTTCATTTTGTGTCATTCATTTGCCATTTAAGTCACAGTATTCCATCTGTACTCCCACATGTGCCAAAAAAAAATAATTTAAGAACACAAATAAAGATTGTTGCACATACAGGTAGACTTGAAATCATCGGTTATCTGGTTAGCGTAGACAGCAAAGCTGTAGGATGTTGGTGTTTTTCTACTACCAAGGAATGAAATGATTCACATAATGTGTAGCGCTAAATATTCAAAAATTTTTGCAGACATATTTCCTTTTATTTTTTTTTTCGGCTACCATGTTTCGGCTGTGCTTTTTTTAAACCCAGAAAAAAAAACCTTCTTGTTGTTTACCCATATTTTCTTTTTTTACCATTATTTTTCAAGTGGCGTATGCTTTTTTTGGCAGGTTTGCTATTAAATTATTGATCTAGAGGAAGTACAGTTAATATAAAACTAAAAATACCTAAGCACAGAATATAGAGAAATAATAATTATTTTCTAAGGACAAGGAACAAACTTTAGATCATACTTGCTTTTTTTTTGTATTATTGCTAAGAGAAATATTCCAATCAAATATTTATGTCTGATCAAGAAACTGAAAACATTTCAAAAATCATCAAGGAGACTGAATCTCCAATAGATGCTGTGTCTATTGTAAGCCAGAGCGACGACGAGGAGTATGTTGACGCTTCTGATATCCATCTAGAATCTGAAGAGACTAACAATAATACTGTTATACACAGCCCATACAATGATGCTGAGGTTGAACGCAACCACTCAGTGTCTGATAAAGTTTTAGAATCATTAAATGAAACAGAAGAAAACATGGAAGATGATTCCATCAATGAAATTGCTGAACTTGAATTTGAAAACGATGAGGAAGAAGAAGAAATTCAGCTGGAATCATCCGAAGAGGAAAATGAAGAGCCAGCAGCTCAGGACCTTTCTTCAGAATTACAAGAAGAGTATGTACAAGAACCAATTATAGATGACGTGCACGAAACCATTACACCACCAACTTTCAAATACGAAGAGGATGCAACCCCTGAAGAAATCTCAAAGAGTAAGAACATCAAGTCTACTTTGGCTTTTTTGAAAAAGAGTTTTGAAGAATTCCAAGAATCCAAGGATTTCAAAAACTTGGCTTCCCCATCTAAGTCATTGAACCAATCTTTAACTGATGCTATTGAGGACATTGATAAAATATTAAAATCCCCAACCAATGCGATTGCTTCCATCAACTCTATTCTGATCTTTGAAGCTTTGAGAAACTGTTGTAGATGCAGAATAAACACTGGTAAAATCATGGCTCTTGATGGATTATCAAAGCTGTTTGCTTTCCAACTTTTAGAAGAAGATGCCATGGTTAACCCACCAGATGCCCTATCCGTTAATGAACCTACCAATGATAATACTGATATCACACCACCACCAAAACAAAAACTAATGGATGCTGCTGTTGATACTATCACCGACTGTTTTGAAGGTGAGAGCACCAATGAAAATGTTGAATTGCAAATAATAAGATGCCTGACTAGCTTAATTTTAATGGAGGATACCATGAACATATGCCATGGCCAGTCTCTACTTAAGGCCATCAGAACAATCTACAACATTTTTATCTTTTCCTTGAATTCCTCCACCCAAACTATTGCACAAGCTACTTTGATCCAAGTCGTTGAAAAAGTTTTCCAAAGAGTAAGATCGTTTGTTGATTCTGATAATAATACTATACACGAAGATGCTGACTTGTCCGCTTTCAACAGTGCTGTTTCAATTGCTTCAATGAACTCTCAAATTGCTGTTGGGGATGGTCCATTGAACCTTAATGACATGAAGAAGTTAGACGACGAGGAAGAAGCCAACATAGATTCAAATAGCATTTCCGAGGAGGCCATTACTGAAGAACAGCTTTCCATAAAAGATGCCTTTTTGGTTTTCCGTTCCATGGCTAAAATCAGTGTCAAGAACATCGAAGACACTTTAGACATGAGATCACACGCAGTAAGGTCAAAACTGCTATCTTTGCACATGTTACACTCCATTCTTAGAGACCAAGTTTCTCTATTTTTAAACCCTAAGTTGAAGTTATATTCCAACGGCAACAAGTCCTTGTTGGACTCAATCAAACAGTACTTGTGCCTGTCCGTTTCCAGAAACGCTACTTCTCCTATTGCACCAGTCTTTGAAATCACTCTTGAGATATTATGGATCATGGTTGATGATATGAGATTTTTCTTCAAACGTGAAATTCCAATATTCTTTGCGGAGATTTACCTACCTATTGCTGAATTAAAAACATCTACAAACCATCAAAAGAAATACTTCCTGCAATTTTTGGCCAAGCTGAGCTCAGATCCATCCATTATAATTGAATTTTATTTGAACTACGATTGTGATGAAAGATTCCCTAACTTGACAGAAATTATTGTTGACTTCTTAAGTAGCAACACTCTTAACAAAGTTGACAATGTTTCCGACAGTGACAAGAGACAATACATTGACTCATTGAGAGCCGCTATTTCCACATATGATTTATCTCAATTGCCGCTATTGAGTATCTCCAATCTAGCTGGAGGTTCTGTTTCGAATGCCACAAGTCTATCTGGAACCAATCCGTTGTACATGCTTTCATCCAATGTAGCCAAAGAAAGTAGCACCACCAATTCTGCCAACAAACACAAGTCATCTGCTTCATTGTCCGGTTCCAAGGTAGCTCTATCCAGTCCAAGTTTCCCAATCGCTTATCACTTGAAGTTGGATTCTTTACACTGTATTATTTTGATTTTAAGATCTCTTTCTACTTGGTGTAACATAAACACCAGCATCAGAAACAATGTCAAGACCGGAGATGATAGTTTGGATATCAGGATTTCCAGAAAGACTTCTGTCTCTAGTGCCTCTTTAGGAAAGGATGAAGGCGACTTCATTGGTAACAACCGTTCAAGATCAGATTCAGATTTAAAGCCTATTCTTGTGGATGATGACAATGACATCCAGCAATTCGAAGCATCCAAAATAAGAAAGACTGAATTAAGTAGATTGTTGATAATATTCAACAGAAAACCTAAGAAGGCCATTCCAGAATTGATCACCAATGGTTTCATTAAGGATGATACACCTGAATCTATTGCTAGTTTCATGTTGTCAACTGAAGGTTTGGATCTAACAACTGTGGGAGATTACTTAGGTGAGGGTGATGAAAAGAACATTGCAACCATGCATGCTTTAGTTGATCAATTGAGCTTCAAGGGGACTGGATTCATCGATGCCTTGAGAGATTTCTTGAAGAACTTCAAGTTACCTGGTGAAAGTCAGAAGATTGATAGATTTATGTTGAAGTTTGCTGAAAGATATGTTGAACAAAACCCAACAGTCTTTGCTAAACCAGATACTGCATACGTTCTAGCCTTCTCCTTGATTATGTTGAACACTGATCTACACTCTCCTCAAATAAAGAAGAAAATTACCTTGGAAGAATTTATTGATTTGCTAGGCGGATTGAAGAAGGAAGATGAATTGTCGAATGAATACATGACTGAATTGTATCATGAAATCAGAGACAATGAGATAAAGCTGCCAAAGGATGCGAATGAAGAAACCAGCAACACCACCGAAGCTGCCAGCGTGTCTGCTTTCAACTTCTTCAACATGAGGGACTTGAACAGAGAAACTTACATGCAAGTATCCAAGGAAATTACCTCTAAGACCGAAGATGTTGTTAAGAACCTAACCAATGATACCAAGGAGGACACTTTGTTCCACTTTGCCAACTCTAAGGAACATGGTATTTTGGTATTCCAAAACCTGTGGATGTCGTTCCTAGCTGGCTTTACAACATCATTCAACGAAACTGATTACGACACCTACCCTATCAACTTATGCTTGGAAGGTTTGCAGCATGGTGTAAGAATATCTGCTATTTCAAGAATTGACATGGCCAAGAATGCCTTCATAGGTGCATTGATACAGTTCACTAACATGTCCAATGTTGCTGAAATGAAGCCTAAGAATGTGTTGGCTATTCACAAGTTATTGGAGGTTGTTTTGCAAGTTGGCGATGACTTGACTGATTCTTGGAAAGATGTTTTGTTTGCTGTTTCTCAGACCGAGAGATTGCAATTGATTGCCAAAGGGGTTGACGGCTTTTCAGTTCCTGATGTTTCTTCTTCCAGACTAAAAAATGTCAATTCTAGAAGAATGTCAAAGGAGAGTATAAGATCCGCCACAGTTGACCAGTCAACAAGCGATGATTCCTCGAGTTTCTTTGGCTTATGGCAAACAAAAAAACCTAATCCAATTGAAGCAGCTCAGGACAAACACAATAAACAAGTTTTGAATCCGGAAGTCTCCAAGTTGTTGTCATCAGACGACATCAGTGTGAAGATAGACATGATTTTCTCTCAAAGTTCCGATTTGAATGCCCATTCAGTCATTGACTTCATCAAGGCCTTGACTGAGGTTTCCCAAAAGGAAATCGAGTCATCCCAGGAGGCCTCCCAGCCGAGAATGTTTGCTTTGCAGAAGATGGTTGATGTTTGTTACTACAACATGGACAGAATCAGAGTTGAGTGGAAGCCTATGTGGGAAGTCATGGGTGAAGCCTTCACCAACATTGCCTCTAACAGCAACAAAAACCTGGCTGTTGTATTCTTTGCCATTGACTCTTTGAGACAGTTGAGTATGAGATTTTTGAATTTGGATGAGTTGCATGGGTTTGAGTTCCAATGCGACTTTTTGAGACCTTTCAAGTTTATTATTCAAAATAGTAGCAGCAACTACGAAATCCAACAGATGTGCTTGGAATGTTTCAATCAGTTCATTGTTGCTAAAGGTGATTTATTGAAAAGTGGATGGAAGCCGATTTTTGAATCTTTACAGTACTTGGCTATGAATACCATCATGGACAAGATATCAATTACTGTTTTGAACACTGCTAACTTAATTTTGAAGAGCAAGGTTTTGATGGAGCATGTCTTCAAGCAAGTAAGCTCCAAGACAAACGAGCAAGATGACAATTACTTGCAATTCATCTATGTTTACAGAAACATGTGTAAGAACTCCAAGTTCCCTAAGAACTCTTTGAAGAGTCTTGAGTCCTTGAAGAAAATCAGAAAGTACATTTTCAAAGATGTTAATGTTACTTTAAGCGGCAATGCTAAGTTGGGCGAAGAAGAATTCAACAAGCTGTGGTATCCATTGTTGTTCACCTACCATGATATCATTATGTCTTCGAAGGACATGGAGGTCAGATCCATGGCTTTGACAGAAATGTTTGAATGTTTAGTCGGCTATGGTTCTTTGTTCACAGTTCCAATCTGGACCAAGATTTGTAGATTACTGATTTTTCCAATCTTTGCTGTATTGACTATGCATTGGGACTTTGATCAGTTCAGTTCCCATGAAGAAGTCAACGTCTGGCTCTCTACTACATTGATACAAGCCCTAAGAAACAGTATTGCTCTATTTACACACTACTTTGAGTCTTTGGTTTCCTTATTACCTGGATTCTTGGACTTACTTGTATCCTGTATTTGCCAAGAAAACGATACTATTGCTAGAATCGGGAGATCTTGTTTACAGCAATTGATCATTGAGAACATCAACAAGTTCAGAGACACTGACTGGGTGATTATTGTTGATCATTTCGGAAAGCTGTTTGATTTGACCACTGCCACTGAACTATTTGAAAGTGATCCACTGAAGAAGGGAAGAAGACAATCCATCTTGGGCCAACAAACAGCACCAAAGATTGAATTGGATGAAAACAAAGACTTGAACTTTGATGAAATTGCCAAAGAGACCAGAGAGACTGTTGACTTTTCCAGCAACAGAGCTGAGGAAGAAGAAAGTGCTGATAAGATGATCAGAAAAGTCAGTCAGACTGATGCTCAAATCGCACCAAAAGAAGCCTTGAGATCCAATTCCGGTAACATGAAAAACGACTTGATCAGAAAGAGATTGTCTGTTAAGAATACCATTGTTGTGAAGTGTGTTTTGCAGTTGATGATCATTGAGCTGTTGAGTGAGTTGTTTGACAATGAACAGTTCAGAAACAACGACAAGATCAGCATTGAACAAATGATGAGAATCGTAGGTATGCTGGAAAAATCATATACATTCTCCAGAGACTTCAACGATGATCTAGGATTGAGAACAAGACTTGTTGAGGCTGAGGTTGTTGACAAGATACCGAACTTGTTGAAGCAAGAGTCTTCTTCTGCTGCTGTGTTGGTAGCTGTTCTTTTCAAGCTATATTTCCAAACTGAAGATGACAAGAAGAACAATATCAAGCTGATGGACAAGTTGATGCAATACTGTGTTGACATCATCCAAAGATACGTTTCCTTTGATGAAGTTAAGAACGAAAAGGGTATCATAACGATGAGACCTGTTGTGATTGAGATTTTGCAAGGAATCTATGAATTTGATGATGAGGATTTCAAAGGAAACTCCACTAAGCTGTACAACCTTGTACTACAAATGCTGGATAAGAACTTATCCAATGTTACTTTGAGAGCTTGTGTTAAGCAGTTCTTTGAAAGAGTGGGTGATTTGTATTTCCCTAACTAAAAAAAAAGAAATGGGGTAAAAAAAGATGTTATATATTGAGATATAAGCAAGTAAATGTCCTTTTAGTGGTTTGTTTTTTTTGTTGTTGGTTTTTTTGTCGGCTATTGCACAAGAATGATCTTCTTCTCTTTTTTTTTTATCGCTTAAATGATCCTTTATATGCTTTTCTTTTGAGTGAGTGTGTCCTTATTTCCGATACCCTACAAGAACTTTTATCGTACATAAAACAGATTAAGCGCAAAAGTGTGAACTTTGTTGATGATTTGTTTTTTTTTTAAGGCTACAAAAATAACAAGAGCAAAATAACGTGAAAAATTTTCTGAACACCAAAAAAAATTGTTGACAAAAATAAAAGCATCATAATATTCACATATATAAAAAAATTTTTATATGATGGTTTAGGCTGTATGTTGAAAAAGAGGGATTTGCCGCAATTTCTCTCTCTCTCTTTTTTTTTTTATGTTTTTTTTTCTTTGACAGAGTGGTACTCCTCTTTAATCAACAATATAAGTGGATCATGTGTTGATGTTTCTTTCACACACACAAATAACAAAAAACTACATTACATTCTAAACCCCAAGGAAATATATATTAACTTGATCCATACTTTTCTATATTCTTTCAAGTAACAACTACTACAAAATAAAAAAAAAAAAATATTATTATAAACGATAATGTCTACAACTCACACTGAAGTACACGAAGCTAATGGTGCTGCTTTCAGACAAGCACCTGAACATTTCTTCAAGTCCCAACCATCCAAGTCTTACATTGTTGACGAAGCTCAATACAAGGCCTGGTACGACCAATCCATCAACGATCCAGAAAGCTTCTACGGTGCCTTGGCCAAGGAATACTTGCACTGGGATAAGCCTTTCACAAAAGTCAGAAGCGGTGACTTAACCAAAGGTGATATCTCATGGTTCTTGCAAGGTGAATTGAACGCCTGTTACAACTGTGTTGACAGACACGCCTTTGCCAACCCAAACAAGATAGCCTTGATCTCAGAACCAGATGAAGAAACCGAAGCCTACAGCATAACTTTCCAGGAATTGCTAGAAAAGGTCTGTAAGGTTGCAGGTGTTTTGCAGTCCTGGGGTGTCAAGAAGGGTGATACCGTTGCTGTCTACTTACCAATGACCCCAGAAGCCGTTATTGCCATGCTAGCCATTGCCAGAATCGGTGCTGTTCACTCTGTTGTCTTTGCTGGTTTCTCTGCTGGTTCTTTGAAGGACAGAGTTGTTGATGCTGGCTGTAAAGTTGTCATCACTTGTGACGAAGCCAAGAGAGGTGGTAAGACCATCAACACCAAGAAGATTGTTGATGAAGGTTTGAATGGTGTCCAAAGTGTTTCCAAGATCTTAGTTTTCAAGAGAACCGGCAACCCAGCTGTTAAGATGACTCCAGGTAGAGACTTCTACTGGGACGAGGTCTGTGCCACTCAAAGATCTTACGTTCCTTGTGTTCCAACCAATGCTGAAGATCCATTGTTCTTATTATACACCTCTGGCTCTACCGGTCAACCAAAGGGTGTTGTCCACACTGTTGGTGGTTACTTATTAAATGCTGCTTTGTCCACCAGATTTGTATTTGATCTGCACCCAGAAGATGTTTTCTTCACTGCTGGTGATGTTGGTTGGATCACTGGTCACACCTATGCCTTGTACGGTCCATTGAGTTTGGGTACTGCATCCATCATCTTTGAATCCACCCCAGCTTACCCAGACTACGGTAGATACTGGAGAATCGTCAACAGATGGAAGGCCACCCACTTCTACGTAGCCCCAACTGCCATGAGATTGATCAAGAAGGTTGGTGAGGCTGAGATTGCCAAGTACGACATTTCCTCCTTGAGAGTCTTGGGTTCTGTTGGTGAACCAATCCAACCAGACCTATGGGAATGGTACAACGAAAAGGTTGGTAACAACAACTGTTGCATTGTTGATACCTACTGGCAAACTGAAAGTGGTGCTCACTTGATCACCCCATTGGCTGGAGCCTTCCCAACCAAGCCTGGTTCTGCTTCTCTGCCATTCTTTGGTATTTTACCAGCCATTATTGACCCAGCCACTGGAAAGGAGCTGGAAGGCAATGACGTTGCTGGTGTCCTTGCCATCAAGAGCACCTGGCCATCTGTTGCCAGAACTGTTTACAACGACCATGCCAGATACATGGATACCTACTTGAAGCCATTTGCTGGGTACTACTTCACCGGTGACAATGCTGCTAGAGATAACGACGGTCACTACTGGATCAGAGGAAGAGCTGATGATGTTGTCAATGTATCAGGACATAGACTATCAACCAACGAGATAGAAACTGTTCTTGACGACCACTCAGGCGTAACTGAGTGTGCATGCATTGGTGTGAACGATGACTTGACTGGACAAGCTGTTGTTGCCTTCATCTCTTTGGCAGACGGTGCCTGTGACATCACCAATGAGGCTGAATTTAATGCCTTCAAGAAGAGCCTTGTCATGGAGGTCAGAGGAGTCATTGGCCCATTCGCCTCTCCAAAGGCCATCATTGCTGTTGCCGACCTTCCAAAGACAAGATCCGGAAAAATCATGAGAAGAGTCTTGAGAAAGATTGCTTCCAATGAGATGGAGCAGATCGGTGACCTGTCCACCATGGCCAACCCTGAATGTGTTCCAAAGATCATTGCTGCTGTTGACTCTCAGCTATTTGTTAAGAAATAGTTTTTATATATTGTATCATTCAAAAAAAAAAGAAAAAAGTTTTAAAGTTAAAAAAAAAAGGTAAGTATTGCTCGCTTGTAAGGTTTGCTGTGTCACCTGTTGGGTGGAGAGGAGTATTCCGACGGAGCAAAACTGTGAAGGAAAAAAAAGCAAAGGACTATGGAGCAACGGCCATCAAGAGGGAAAGAAAAAAAAAAAAAAGAAAAAAAGAAAAAAAAATTAAGTCCCTCAATAAAAAGAAGACAGTATTTAATGATTTGTCTACAGCCTTCTGATATTACTTAGTTTTAGATTAAGAAAAACACCAGAAACTGTTAATAGCAGGTAAGAAACACACACACGCACACTTCAACAAATGGTACAGACGAAACTGTCGCTAGGAGAGTGCATATACATATCAACAAAACCAATCATGCGGGTATACCTGATTCTGGGGACCGGGTACCTGCTATCGAAGAAGGGTCTTTTAAGTCCACAGATGACGAAGGACATCTCAACGCTTGTGGTCAATGCATTGCTCCCCTGTCTGGCGTTCAACAAGATTGTCACATACATCTCATACAAGGACGCGAAGATGATTGGGATCATCGTGCTGACGTCGCTGATCATATACGCACTCGGGCTGCTTGGCGGGGTTGCTGTATACTTTGGCTTCAAGACTGAGCCGAAGTTCTTCTACGGACTGCTGTTCTGCTCAAGCTGCACGAACATCAGTGACTTGACGATTTCGATCATGCAGAGCGAGGGTCTGCTGGCGATCTTCACCGCCGAGCAGCTTGGGAAGGGGGTGTCGTATGCGGTAATCTTCATGTCCGTGCAGAACTTCTTTTTGATGAACCTCGGACTGATGACTATTCCGTACTACGACGTGAAGGGTGATCTTGGTGAGGACAGTGCGGCTGACTCTGAGACTGTCAGTGACGAGCACAGCGGCAAGGATGCTTCGGATGTCCTGGAAACACATACGGAAGCCCACAGCTCCGACCAGCAGACGGACATCTCCGACAGCACCATCGAGTCCGTGGACAGCATCTCAAGCGGCAGCATGGCGAGCGAGGAATTTCCACAAGCAAGAAGCAGAAGACAGTCGCTCACAAGCGGGCTGACGCGTCCGTTCACACGTACACAAACACACGAAACAGCAGCACTGGTCAACGAGTACAGTGTCCTGGCAAAGGTGCAGACGGGGGAGCTTGACATCAACAAGCCGCTTGATCTGTATACTGAGCACCCTGACGAAAACCTTGCACACCCACAGGGGGACAATGTTCCCGAGCTAGCGGAGAAGAAACAATCTGTTGCGGACTGGTGCTACGCACACAGACTCGGATGGCTGTACTACGTGCTGGTGAACTTTGAACGGCCATGCAGCATTGCGACTGTGCTGGGGCTGCTGTGTGCGCTTATTCCATGGCTCCGTATCCTGTTTGTGAAGCAGGAGGGCTTCCATATCCACGAGGGCCCAGACAACGCCCCTGTGCTCTCAGTCTTCATGGACTTCACGCTGTACGTGTCGCAGGCCTCAGTGCCGATTGCGCTGCTGCTGCTTGGGGGCACGATTGCGAAGATTGACCTCCAATCACTCGACTACGGGTTCGTGAAGGCATCTGTGGTGTTAAATCTGTATAGACTGTGTGTGATGCCGATCATTGGGATTGCGTATGTGAACAGACTGGTCAGCATTGGGTGGCTTGACAACAACGACGGCATCGCGCGTCTGTCGCTAGTGATGACCTTCGCAGTCCCATCAGCTACAGCGTGTCTGTACTTCACAGCAATGTTCACCCCAACAACAGGCCCGCAGATCCAGATGGCGTGTCTGGGTTCCGTGTACGTCGTTGCATACCTCATGTTCTTTATCACCCTGGCAGTGGTGCTGACATACACGATCAAACATGACCTTGGGTACTAGGTTTTTGTTTTTTGTTTTCTTGGGGTTTCTATATATAAAGTCGGTGCTTACCCTAAGGGTAATAGCATCCTAATTTAATAGTTTATTTTCTTTTGTTCTTTCCTTTGATGTCAATAACCCCATTTATTGGAATGATCTGAAGAAACAAAAAAGAATATAAATCTGTTGCATATTCAGTCTAGACTCTTTCTGTTCTTTGAAAGGAAAAAAAAAAAAAAACTAAATTTTAGGATGGAAAAAGAAAAAACGACTTGTTCAAACATTCAATAGTCTTGGTCATAAGATTGGAAGTTTTTTTTGTTTTTTGTTTTTGTTTTTACTTATATTTTATTTACTGTAGCACAACCTTCTTCTTCTATTTTTTTTATTTTTATTTTATTTATAAACATATCAGGTGACAATTGGGGAAATCAGACTAGATCAGCTGCTTCCCTTGTCCCTGGTGGATATAACATCAACTTTTACAAAGTTGGCAATGGAGCGGAGGCCTTAGCAGCTGGCTTGGATGGGCCTCTGGAGGAACCTCTGGATTGACCTCTTGGAGCTCTCTTACCACCTCTGGTGGATGGGGCTCTCTTTTGTTCTTCCTTGACGTGGTTGATGGTGAAGACTGGGCCAGTGGCTTCAGCAACCTTCTTTTGCTCAGCAACTTCCTTTTGTTCGGCTTCGAACAAGGCCTTCTTACCCTTTAATTCCTTGGCTTCCAAGGCGACTGGGGCTGGGGCGCTCTTGTTGGCTCTTCTGGAGACAACGGTGTTTTGCTTGGCGGACAAGAAGTCTTCCATGGAGATGGTTGGGATCTTTGGTTCTTCGACTTCAGCGGAGGCTTCTTCGGAGCCTTGGGCGGATCTTTCAGCTTCAACGTCTAGTTCAGCATCGATTTCGGTCTTGGCATCACCCCAACCTTGTCTGATCTTCTTGTTGGAGTCGGTCTTGCCGGACTTGGAGTGCTTATCTTGTCTTTCTCTACCGGAACCCTTGGCGTTGGATCTTTGGCCTTGGACAGGGCTGACGGCCTTGTTGTTGTTGGCTTCTAGTTTGCCGGACTTCTTGCCGGTGGCCTTGGAGGCGTCAGCCTTAGGGTGGACGTCTTCCTTCTTGTGGTTCTTGGTGTTGGTTTTGATGTTTTCTTGGATGATCAAGATTTCGCTGTCTTCGACGTCGTTACCTAGTTGTAAGAATGGGTTTTTGAATGACATTTTTATTTATGTTATATTTGTTTTTGTATGGTTTTTATATTAATTGTTATTAATCTATATGATATATGCCAAATTTTAATAACAATTATTAATAACTATATTGTACTTTTTTTTGTTAATTGTGTATTACATAGGGAATTAACTGTCGACATGTTTAAACACACTCTACAAAAGTTGATGACAGAAAAAAAAAAAAAGGAAAGAGAGAGTGGAGTTGATGTCGAATAAAAAATTTTCACCATTAAAATAAGAGTGAAAAATTTTCTGACAAGTTCTTTTTTTTTGTGTGTGTGTTTCCCCCCTTTATTTTTTTTTTGGTGGAAGGGGAATTGAAAAGCCTTCATAATACTAGGAGAAAAATATAAAATAAAAATCTAAATAAAAAAAAAAACAGGGGAGGAAAGGATTGACAAAAAATAAAAAATGATCATGTTCTCTTTCCTAAACGGGACACATGGTAGTGTGTTAGTCGGAGATAGGAACACAAATAATAAGAATGACTAAACTAAAAAACACACACACCCTTTTTTCCTTTGCTGGTAAATCACGAGTTTTTTTTAAAATCTTTCCCCGTAGTTATTTTTTGTTTCTTTAAACATGATATATTTAAATATAGCTCTTTCTTTGTTTTAAGTAAAAAAGTACAGTGCTAACGGCATAGTCGGGTAACTATTGTACAGTCACAAATATAAAACGTACACAAAAAAAAAAATAATACACACACACATAATAAAAAAATTAAAGGGTTGTTGCACAACTGGTTGTGAGGGTTAAAAAAAATACAGTATCCCTTATCTATAAAATTTGTTCACTCATTGTTTTGGTCTGTCTATGTTATTTTATATATATATCTTTTTTTTTTGTTCACCTTTATGAGTAATTCTTATATATTCTTGTGCACTATGTGAAATAAAAACAACAACAACAACCAACAAAACAAAAAACATAACTACAAATATGACTTCAGACAAACACCTCTCTCACCAGCAACTTCTTATACAAAGAAACAACAAAATAACATCAAAAATAAACACACAAATGATCATTGATATCCTCAACAAGGAAAACGACAACAACAAGACATACCACATCAGAAACATCACAAAGGGCATTGCAAACAAGTACCCTGAGTTCGATAACTTGAGTATCAGCAAACAAAGAAGAGTAATCATGAACATCCTTGAAAACGATACAAGCATCTTTGAAAAAGTCGGCTGGGGCCTATGGAGATTGATAGACGACTCAAAATCCCCATCCCTCAGCCAGACTGTATCTGAACCACAGACAAGCCATCCGCCGATCACACAGGACAAGAGCACAATCATGCCATTATCAACCCAAACACAGAATACTATGAACCAACAAGCTCCACACAGCGTAGTGAAGATCAGAAGAAGATCATCAGTCACAAGCGTTGGTGGCCAAAACGACCACATCCTATTGAAATCCCCACACAGCACAATTGTAAACAAAGAAAAAGGCTTCATGATGCCACTGTATAAGTCCAAAAAAGATAGACAAGCAAGTATTTCCCACAGCAACTTCCAAAAAAATAAACAAGCCGAGTACAACGAAAACGCACTGATATCATCGGAGGAAGAAGACGCAAACAACGGCACGGATGAAGAAGACTGGAAGACACTGGGGGCCGAGAACCTCATTGTCAACCAAAGAAGAAAAAGTTACGGAGGCATAATCAAACTCCAAAGCAGAAAAAATAGCACAGTTGAGGAAAACGCTGCCATGCTTTTGGTTCAGCTTAGAAGAGGATCCCAATGAGGGAAAGCACCTTTACCAACTAATATATAATAGAGAAAGAGGCCTTCTTCTTTGTTTCTTTACTGCCCTTTTACGTTTCAATTCTTATATATCACAAACGCCATTTAATGACAACATTAACCAAAAAAAAAAAAAGAATTAGTTTATTGTTGAAATCCTTCCCTTAGCGTTTTAGCCGCGCTTATCTAAATATGCAGCCATGTTCGGTTTTTTTTTGTTTTTTTTTTTTTAAAAGAGATACCCACAACGCGTGTGGAGAAATACTTATCAGGAGAGTGAGACCACTCCCCAGAACAACACCAGCCACAATGCTTGTGCAAAGTTACAATCCAGAAAAACCCTTATTGCAAGACATCCCCAGCCCGGTTGCTGGTGCTTTCAGGGAAATCAAAAACTGGTTCTACCCATACATGTATACCCCACAGAACATCGAGAGGCTTAGCAACCATATCAAGCCGTACCTGCCAATCTCCAGCAACCCGCTTGGGCTTCCTGCACATGCAACACCCTTGGCAACTATAGACAGTCCGATGCTGGAGGACTACGAGAAGATCAGAAAGAAAATAGAAAACGACGACTCATACAACAACTACGTCTTCCACATACAGACAAAGGAGGCAATGATGGAGAACATCAAAATGGATGTCGACCTGAGCCGCAAGGCTGGCCCCAGCAACCAACAAAGCGAGAAGTACGACCACGCCTCGGCGTCGTTCATCAACAAAAATGCCTATGCATACCTCGACGAAGGGGTCACGAACTTCTACAAAGTGGATACATACTACCACCACTGGCAGCTGAAGGACAATGTGCTTGCTGACCCTTTGAACGGCACGGACATTGCGTTCATCAACAACACAAAGATCCTGAGCCTTGACACGGTCACCAAAACTGTTTCCGAGCTGTGCGACTTCAGACACAAGATCGTCAACTTCGACATCAGCAAGGAATACATCGTCGCGTGTGGGTACAGGGTGATGGGGTCCTACCCGCACGAGCACACATCGCTGTTCTTCAACCGGTTTGGCGAGCCCCTGGGCAGGAACAGTCCGCGTGTGTATGCAACTTCCTCTCTGGGAACGGAAGTCGTGTTCACTCAGTCAGACGACGAGGGGAAGCATTTCCTTGCCTGCACGCGTGCAGACCTCGACAGCGGAGCAATCGGCAAGGGCATCGTGTTCGTGCACAACAGGAAGACAAGAATCACCTACGAGTTTCCAGTCGGTGCGTACATGAACAACACAGCCAAGATTCTGGAAACCAGCCGCGATAATGGGGAGGACTTCCTGACAGGTGCGGATGTTAGAGTGCTGGTCACAAACAACGACGGGTTTTTGTACTACCTCGCCTTATCCGAGCTTGACTTTGAAGTCATCAAGATCAAGATGCTCATCCCCACAGGCACGCAGTCGTACGAGTCCCTGAACAACATCGCAGTGGACGATGCAGCCACCCATGTGGTGATAACAACAGACAGCAATTACTTCATGTCGTTTTCAATGAGCCAGCTGGAAGAATGCATTGCAGACTCAGCGGTACTGCGCAGCAGCATCCACTATGCCTCTTCAGGGTCGTTTGCCATGAACGCCACCTTTTTGCACAACTCGCTGAAGGTCATTGTTTCCTACCAGAACGGGCGGGTCCACGTTCTTGACCTGCGCACGGGTGGCATCCAAAACATAATTCTGCCGTTCAGAACATTTGAAGAGGCAATCAGAAACGTTGTCGTGGACTCCAAAAATAATATTTATATAAGCCAGAGTTCAGGCGCTGTGCATATATACAAGGCAGACCAGCTGTCAGCAGAGACTGGAGCGAGCACCCACACACAACTGAACTTCCCAAAGTCAAATTACCTGCACCATCTGCAGAATACAGTGCTGAAAACTGGTGACTTTGACATCGACTACGAGCAGAACTTCATCAAACAGAAAATAGCTCCCTACACAACAACCTCAAACGATCTTCTCAACACGTATGTATGGGTGAAGGACAGAAACAATGTTGTCCACAGAGAAAAAACCATGCCGCACACCCACACCCTCAGTGCGATCTTCCTTGACTGCATGCAGGACGACAAGGAGCACTGCATGGAAAGTGTCGGTCAGTACAGTCTTGTCCTCGGCGCGTCGCTGCAGTCGAAGCTGCGCAGCGAGATCTATGAGCAGCTGTTTGAGCTGGAGCGTCTGGTGATGCTTGAAAACGACAACTTCTACGCAGGCGTTTTGACGGAAAGCGAGGTCATAATCAACAGGTACTACAGCTGCATCGCACACCTGTACCCCGCCACCTACAAGCGGATCATGGCTGCGCGCGGCTGCGACCTCACCGCACTGCTCCCGTTCAGCAGAATCCTCACCAGGGCATACACGCCGTACAGGTACACTCTGGGGCAGCATGCAAAGCTGGCCATCTTGCAGCGGGACGCTGTGCTGTTTGCCGATTACAAAGAGCGGTTCCCACATGGAACGCCAAACCTTGTCATCAACACCCCAGTACTCCCTGAGGGGTACGTGTCCTCTGACAGGGCCATGCGTGAGTGTCATGCATTCGAGGAGAGGATCGGCGCACCACTGGATAAAACCCTCACAGCTGAGTACGAGGCATTCGAGAAGTGTATCCTGGACGCCTTCCGCAGCGAGAGGACCGACAAGAAACACCCGCACGAGGACAGGCCAAACAACAGAATCACGGGCATGGCCATCCGCACCAGCAGTGGCGGCGAGCAGCTCGTCGTGGGAACATCATCAGGCATCTACACCATTCCGGCGTCGTCTTAGAGAGTTTATATATAAATCAGCCCGCGCAATCACTCAGCGGTGTTTTCCAATTCCTTCTGGTAGGCCTCGAACTCCTCTTGGTTCTCAAAAGTCCGTTCGATCCCTAGGAAGCCTCCCGCATTGAAGATCTCAAGCATACGCTCACCCTCCTCAACTGGCATCGAGGCAAAGACTGCGTTGACAGTGTCCAGGCTCCCGGTCATCAAGGCAGTACGCATCTTCTCTGGGATCAAGTTGAACAGCTCGACCCTGTGTTTTTCAACCTCGTCCTCGGCATCGAAGTCGGGCACGTTGATCTTTAGCTCAGTGTTTGGCTCAACACTCTTCAGCTGGATGATTTCCTGGCCCTCACGGTCATCCTCCTCACGCATGGCCGCAGCACGCGTCTTCACATGAGCGTACTTCTTCTCGATCTCAGACAGGAAGAACGGTCTGGCCATGTTGGTTCCAGAATCGTCGTCAAGCTTCATATAGAACTTCGCAATGATGTCCTGGAGCTCCTCGACGTGGATGAACTCGGAGCTGTCGCCCTTGAATCTCAGCTCGTAGATCTGCGAAATCGACGACATCACCTCGGACTGGTAGATCACGTTGTGGCACTTCTTCGTGTCCCCATCAATCTCGTGGTTGAAGGACGACATCATCAAAGCATCGACCTGCTGCGCAGAGAGGATATCGTAGTTCTCCAGCAAGTACCCCTTGCCCATGGCGTGGTTGTCGCACGGCAAGTCACCAAACTTCAGAGTCTTGTCATCAAGAGTGAGGACGTTTTCCTCACCAGCATAGGCGATGAACTTCTTAAGACCAAGCTTGGTCAGGCTCTGTGTTTGCTGCTGCTGCTCGCTCTTGACCTTCTCAGTCTCGGCAGCAGTCATTGGCGCGTTCTTGTTGATGATGGAGGAGTTCCACGCGTCCTTCATGTCCTCGCTTGAGATGTGCAGCTCCCTTTCCTTGTACAGCTCGGCCAGCTTGGCATTGGCCTCTTGAGAAACCTTCTCAATCTTGGCTCTGTGCTCAATGATCTTGAACAAAACACCTTGGAGGGCCAGCTTGCCGTCTCTCTTCAGTTCAGAGTGGAATTGCTCAATAAGGTCGCATACCATCTCGTTGTATGGGGGAATGTCGTTGTCGATTCTGTCACCCTCGCACTTCTCGTTCTTGTCGAAGTTGGCATTCAACAGCTTCTCCAAGTCCTCAACGTTCATGAACACCTTGACAGCGTCCTGGTCCTTCTTCTGCAGACCTAAGACATAGTCCATTCTCTTGTTCAAGTGCTTGTACATTTCTAGCTGCTGCTCCAAAATCTTGATCTCATTCTTTCTCTCCTCTCTTTTCTGGTGGATGTCCTGTTGCTTCCACTTGATAAAGGACTTCTTGTCGACGTTTGGATGGACCTCAACGTCGGAGTCGTCAGAGAGCTCTAGCTTGTCCCACTTGCTGTAATCAATAGGCATTTTTTTTTGTAGTTGTTGGTTTTGTTTGGTGGTTTTGCAGAAGAGTCTTCACAAAGTGGCAAATGGCAAATAATTTGTATGCGCGTTTTTTTTTCTGTCAGAAGAATATTCTGGAGAAAGAACAAAAAAAAAATAAAGAATAATCCTTTGTAGTCACAAAGCGCATTTGTAACAATCTTTACATTTTACTAAAGCAGATTTTGGGTTTGCAAAGGAATAACAAAAATCATTTCTTATGTAAACAAAAAAGGCAATGCTCCTTTTTGTTTGATTATGTTTCCTAAAAAAATTACTCAACCAATATATACACACTATCTGTAGTAGTTCGGTTTTTGTATGTCCAGGCCATACTCCTTCAGAGCAGACGACAGGTCAGACATCCTCAACACAACCCTATCCTTGTCGTTGTGCTGCTGCTGGGTGTTCGTTTTGTTCACATTCGCCTCAGTGCTCGCTTTGTTCGGCATGCTTGCCATGTCCGCGTTGTTGTTCAGTTCCTGCTGCAAGAGCTTCTGCTGCTGCTGACCCATCAGCAGCTGTCTGGCCTTCTGCTGCCCGTTCGTGGCATTGTACACTGCAGTCCCAGATCTTATTCTCGAGTACTCGTATGCATCCACTGCGATGTCCGTGATGAACTTCGAGGTTGCAAGGGATATCAGCTTCTTGATCTTATCGTCCTTCAGTGTCAACCCGTTTTTCTTCAGATAGTACTCAACAATCACATCGGGTATGACGGGTGGCTGCTCATCCAGGAACTCCAGGATATCCTGCAGGGACTTGTCTTTTCTGGAGAAGTTCAAAGCATTGAACACCGGAGTAGTCTTGGCCTTTTTTCTCTTCTCACGCTTCGACTCACCGGACTCATCCAGCTCGTAGTCGGATGCATCAGAGTCAAACCCTTCTGAATCCTCCTCTGAGCTGTGCTCGTCCTCATGTTTTCTTTTTTCTCCTGCGCTGGCTTCTGGCTTTGGGTCGTCGCCCATCACTCCAATGTTACCTTCGACATTGTCGTCAAATTCATCGTCACTTATCATGTTGCTGTCTTGTGGGGGATGTTGTTTTTATGTTCAGTTTTCTGAAGAGTCTCTCTGAACTGTTCTTTAGCCAAAAAAAAAAAAAAAATAGAAAAAAACAAAAAAATAATGTAATCGTGAGAAGCCAAAAACGTGACTTTGGGAAACAATATTTACACAGCAAAGGCTTATGTCCGAGTAGAGAAACACCACCAAGGCATTATATATAACAAGCCCCCCCCTTAAAGCTTCAGATAATCCACAGCACTGTTGCCAACACCACCAACGGCCTGGCCACCACCCCTCTCGGAGCTTGCAAGGTCAAGCACAAACGGCTCGTCAATGTTGTTGATGTTGATGTCTGTGCAGATCGGACACTTCTTCGCCAGAAGCACATTCAGCTTGTCCAGCCACTTGGATTCCTTCTTGAACGTGATGTTCTGGACCTGGTTCTTCAGCCCGAAATCACCCCCCTTCAGAATCAAATCAAGGGTACACGTGACGTGCAGCTTGTGGCAACATGGGAAGCAGTAGAACTTCTTCTTGAGGATGAGGTTGTCGTGGCAGCTGGAGCAGACATCAGTATCGGAGACTTCATGGCTGAGGTTGTGGTTCAGGTAGTCGATGTCCTCCAGGATCTTTTGTCTGAGACTCATCAGACTGGTGATTTCCTTGTTCGTCTCAGAGAGTTCTTTGTTCTGGGACTTCAGGTTGGAAATAAACTCGTCCTTGATGACAGCAACAGTCAGATTCATGCTCTCGATGATAGGGAAGACATCTGAAATGTCGATGGCGCCGTTGGTTTCCCTGATCAGGTCATTGATGATGGGCTTCAGGTTCAGGTTGTTTTTGTAGCTGTTGGTCAGGGTATGCTCCACAATCAGCAGCCACAGCTTCCTCTTCAACTTCTTCGTATCATTGAACTCCTCAAAACCACTGCCCATGTCGTCCTCGTCAATGCTCACAATGATGTCCCGGGCTGTGTCCAACAGTCCCTCCTTCAAAGCAAGCTTCACGGACTCAGAGTGCATTTTCATCCGGTTCAAAATGTACACCACAACATCAATGCTCTCACTGGTGTCCCTCGCCATCTTCGTGGCCACATCCAGCAGTATGAAACGGTCCAGGCACTCCCAGTTGTTGTCAATGAACGAAATGATCTTGTCCAGGTCAAACTCGCCCTTGTCGTTAAGGAGCATGTACATAATAAGATCGTTGACGTCTTTGTTAGCAGAATCCAGTGTTGAGTGGTACCACATCAGAAACCACAGACAGTAATTGGGTGTTTTCTTGATGCTGCCAGCCATGGCCTTCAGCGAGTACACGTTATGGAAGTAATCCAGAAAAGTGGTCAAAAGCTTGTTGATGTCTATGGCAACGGTCTTTGTGGTCATCAGCTTGACCCAGGTCTTGACTATTTCTTCTGGGCAGTTCTGGAGCAGAATGGACGCCGTGTCGTAAATAACCTCAGTGTCGTTGCAGTACACATTGATAACCTTCACGGCTTCAAGGAAATTGTTGTTTTCAATCAGATAGTGTTCAATAAGTGATTTGTAGTCTTTGCTGAGCTTCATGAAAAAAGTCAAGTTACTTGGCGACTTGGAAAGCAGTTGTTTGGTCATCTTGTAATCCAGAAGTTCGGTGTTTTGGACTAGAAACTCCCTCAGCCTTTTGTCGTTTGCTGCAGAGGCAGGCAGCTGGGTCATGAACATCACTATCAATGACAGCAGGAGCTTGATTTGATTTTTGGTCATGGAGTCGCTATAATTGATAAGTCTCAATTTCAAAAAATCAATGATCTTGACAGTGCCTACTTCCTCGTACCCATCACCGGACAAAAGCTTTATTAATTGGTTCATCCTCATGGTGAAGTTGCTTTTGATTTTACCACCAATCTTGACCAAGGTTTCAAAATCTTTTTTGTCCTCGTTGAGCAGGTAGTCAAAGTACTGTTCATATACTGACTGTTTCTTTTCATCATCGTTCAATTCAAAACTGAGAACTTCAGAGAATTTGTTTAGCTTCAATAAGTCATCAACAACGTTCAGATTCTCGTCTTCCAAGATGATTTCAAAGACATTGTTCAAGGTATCATACAGCCAATAAGTGGGCTTCAAGTCATTGGTTATGTAATCGACTTCCAGAAACATGGACCCTGGCAGCGAGTGCTCAACCTCTATGTTAATCTCGTCCTCAAAGTTGAACTGGTTGATAATGCTCAGTTTATTTTGACTGGTTACGTTTAAAATGTGGTAATTCGTTAAACAACTATCGATGATATAGTTGTCCTTGCTGAACAGATCACTTTTCTTTAGGATGCGGGACTGCGGCAGACTGCCTGCGTATTTATTCACAACCAACTCGTTTTTGTAGTTGACCAAAAACTGTTTTCCTTTGATGTTTTCAAATACTCGGATGTCCTCGATTTCCTGCTTGTTCACATCATTGCTGCCGTAGTTTTCTATTTCTAAGGGTATGCTGTCGTTATTGAACTGTGTGATTTCTTTGATGTTTTTATATTTCATGATTGTTACACCCACTATACATGTGAGTTCCTTAAGTTTTGTGCAGTAATGCAGTCCCTTGATTGTTGCTGTGTACTGGTTCAGCTTGATTATCTCATTTTTAGACAGTGTGTAAACGTACACCTTTCCATTTGCAGTACCCAGAAGGACTTTGTCGGAGCTGCTAGAAGTGAATAGATTTGAGACACATGAGATATCCAAGGACCTTTTGTTCAGTTCGGGCAAAAGACAAAGTATCTCAGAGTTGTTGATGTCGTACTTGTAGTACTCAAATTTGTCGTTACTGAGGGTCTTAATGATTAATGTATTGTTTTGGCTGTCTTTGGTGTTGTAAACCTTGAAAATATCAACAACCTCATTGAATAGATATTTTCCATGGTCTTGTTTGCTGCCCTTTTTCTGCACAAAAGCATGTTGCAAGTTTGTGACAATATCTGGGTCTTGTAGGGAGATCTTTTGAATAAGAAAAGATGGTTTGTTGTTGATGGTGATTTTATAGACAGAGAACATTATATCGCCACACACCTTGAACATGTGCAATGATTTGTTGCTGATAACGACATCTTGTTTTTCAAAAATTGTTAAGCTGTCCTCATCATTTTCAAATTGAACTTTCTCTACAAGGATTTTCATGTTTGGGAGATGTGATAATGGTGTTTGCAAGTGGTAGTGTTTCAGTTGGTTTACGATAAGCTGTTCAGCACCAAAAAAAAAATAGTAAATAGAAATATAGCAAAAATAAACCCCCCTAAAACGTGACCAACAGATGAAAAAAAAAAAACAAAAAAGCAAATAGAACAATTAAGAGAAGTATCAAGAGAAGAGGATGATCTAGATTCAATGGAAAACCATTAGAAGCAAATTGAATATGCTTATGGTTTACATCACTGTTGTGATATGTAGAATTTCAATTCAGTGATAATAATCCATTCTTTTTTTTTATGAATAAGAGCAACAAAAATCCAAAAATACTTACAAATAGCTTCAATACTAATATTTCAGTAAGCTTTTATATTTTTCTAATTAATAATTTTTTTAAATATACATATATATACATATAGCTATAAAATTTATAATTCACCACTGTCTTCGATCTTGATGGTGGCCTTGGTGGAACCGCTTGGGGAACCTAAGGATTCGATCTTCTTGACGATTTCGTAGGATTCCTTGTCAGCAACTTGACCGAAGACAACGTGCTTACCATCCAACCAGGAACATGGAACGGTGGTGATGAAGAATTGGGAACCGTTGGTGTTTGGACCAGCGTTGGCCATGGATAATAAACCAACAGTGTCGTGCTTTAAGGCGAAGTTTTCATCGGCGAACTTGTTACCGTAGATGGACTTACCACCAACACCGGTACCATGGGTGAAGTCACCACCTTGTAACATGAATTCAGGAATGACTCTGTGGAAGACGGAGCTCTTGTAACCGAAACCCTTTTCACCAGTACATAAGGCTCTGAAGTTTTCACAGGTCTTTGGGGTGACTTCATTGAATAAGTTGAAGTTGATTCTACCTAGTGGGGAACCGTTGACGGAGACATCGAAGAATACTTTAGACATTTTAGAAATACTCATATAAATTACTATTTAAGTGTGGGGGTTTGTTTAATTTTCTGTAAGTTAAAATTAATGATATTGACTGATAGTATTAATGAGTATATATATATGTGTGTATATTTGCCACTCTAATAAGTAAAAAAAAAAAATAAAATTAAAGGAACATCTGCGTGGGTCCAGGTGGTAATTTTTTTTTTTTTTGATTGACGAATCTTTAGAATGAAAATTTTTTTTTCCCCCATCTAGAGAAGAAAATGCCAAATAAAATAAAGGACGTATAACGCACTTTCTGAAGGGAAAGTGTGTGTGTATTTGCTTTTTTTTTTTTTTTACTACGGGAATACAGGAAGTAATGGTGACGCATGTTTTTTTATTTTTTTTGGTGTGTGTGCTGTTGGAATGTGGATGAGAAGGGGGTTTTCTATGTGTCGTATATCCGAAACACACACCACTAATCCTCTAAGAGGAGTCTTCCAACACTGACTCAACAAAATACAATTAGTTTACTGGTAAAGCCGACACACTGTCACCATCTAGTTTTCCAAGCACATACAAAAACAAAACATATTATTAAGCGGAAACATCACAACCGGCACGGAAAATTTTTTTTTGGTGTTTTTTTTTTACTGTTTCTTTAAACAGTGGAAGTGCGCTTAGGGCCTATATTTTCATATAGCGGTGTCCCTTTTTGATGAATGAAGTCATATTCTCTCATGACTAATTATTCAAACTTTGGTGCACATATTCTTTTTTTCAATTTTTTTCCATAGATGTTCATACATATATAATCATAATCCTTTGATCAGTAATTATACAATATAAATAAGAAAGAAACCATACCAAATAACAAAACAAAACAACATGGCTAAAACTAGAGCTGGTGTATTAGGTGCTACTGGATCAGTAGGACAAAGATTCATTTTACTATTAGCAAACCACCCTGACTTCGAACTAGTCAAATTAGGTGCCTCTGCCAGATCCGCAGGCAAGAAGTACAAAGATGCCTGTAACTGGAAACAAACAGAAGTCATTCCAGAATACATCGAGAACTTGGTTGTTTGCGAGTGTAAGTCTGAGTTCTTCCAGGACTGTGACATCGTCTTTTCCGGTTTGGATGCCGACTACGCTGGTATCATTGAAAAAGAGTTCGCCGACAACGGCCTTGGTGTTATTTCAAACGCCAAGAACCACAGACAAGACCCTGAAGTCCCACTAGTTGTTCCAATCATCAACCCAGAACATCTTGCTCTTGTTGAAAACAAAATCGTCAAGGCCAGAGAACAAGGCTCAAACAAGGGGTTCATCGTATGTATCTCCAACTGCTCCACTGCTGGATTGGTTGCTCCTCTGAAACCTTTGGTCGACAAGTTCGGTCCTTTGAAGTACTTGATCACCACCACCATGCAAGCTGTCTCAGGTGCCGGATTCTCCCCAGGTGTTGGCTCCATGGACATCCTAGACAACGTTGTTCCATACATTGGTGGTGAAGAAGAAAAGATGGAGTGGGAAACCAAGAAGATCTTGGGTGCCATCTCTGCTGATGGTTTGACTATCGAAAACATCCCTGAATCCGAGTTGAAGGTATCTGCTGCCTGTAACAGAGTAGCTGTCATCGACGGCCACACAGAATGTGTTTCCTTCTCCTTCCATTCAGAAGAAAAACCAAGTGTTGATGAAGTCAAGCAATGCTTGAGAGACTACCAGTGTGAAGCCACACAATTAGGCGTCACCTCCGCTCCAAAACAAACCATCCACGTCTTAGAACAAAACGATAGACCTCAGCCTAGATTGGACAGAAATAGAGATGCTGGTTATGCTGTTTCTGTTGGTAGAGTCAGAAAAGATACCGTTTTGGACTTCAAAATGGTCGTTCTATCCCACAACACCATCATCGGTGCTGCTGGTTCCGGTATTTTGATTGCTGAAATCCTAAGAGCCAAGAAATTGATTTAAAAATAGCAACCCTATTTTTTTTATGTATATATTTTAGTATGCATTTACCTCTGTCATTAATGAAAACATGATTTAATATCTCTTTTTTTTTTTTTTGTTTTTTTTTTTTAGCCTTTTTTTTTAGGTACTTGTTCATCTCATCTAAACCCCCCAAACAAGGCATGTCTGACGACAAGTATGCATGGAAATGCATAGAAGATGAAGACTTAATCTATGAACACATAAACGAGCGCTATGCTCTGATGAATGAAAACACAAGCAAAATCAAACAAGATCTAGGAATCATCAATGATAAAGAAGAAACAATTGTTCTTGAAATAGATTATAACAAAAAGGCCACTGGATCTTCCGGAACAAAAAAGAAGTCAAAACAAGTATCGTCAAACTACAGAATTGAGCTGAACCAGTCACTGACGTCTTTGAAATCAAAAACCAACGGAAACTCCACAACAGGATTTGTTGTTTGGCAAAGCACCCAGTTTTTCCTCACATGGCTTCTGAACCACAACGGGTTACAGTTTCTGAACTGGGATGAGAAAAACATCAATATTATAGAATTGGGCAGCGGAGTCAACTGCAGCAACAGCATCATTTTGAGCAATTACTGCAGAGATTTCTTCATATCAACAGATCAAAAGGGCATTTTGAACAAGCTGCAGGAAAACTGCATGAACAATCTGAAAGAAATAACAACTTACAACCAATCTGGAAAGTTCTTGACGGAAACAAGAATAAAGGAAGGTAACTACACATCCGCGAACCACCAATTGTTCTGCTCACAATCGCTGAACATCAACAAGTTCCTATCCAGCAGTCCAGAGAACAACCTTTTCCACTACGAAGTGGCTGTGCTGGATTGGTGTGACCATGCAACCTTCCAAGAATTTATACATGCCAATGGCACCCTGATTGGTGGGACAGATGCTAAGATGACCATACTGGCTGTTGATGTGATCTACAACGAGTTTCTCATCGTTCCCTTTTTGAATACCATGAAAGGCATCCTAGAATACAAAGCAAACTCTGATGCGATAGTGGTTTTGCAGCTCAGAGATGAATCAATTATCATAGATTTTCTTGCTGAATCCATAGAGGCAGGCTTCAGACTAGAAACGATTGAAGATACTGGCGATGAACAGATTATTGGGAGCAGCAGACATGTCATATATAGACTGAGTTTAAATCCGACTAATTAATTTTAAGCTAAAACTTTTTTTTTTCTTTTAATTTTTTTTTTTTTTGGAAGTGTTTCAAGGAACCCTCAATTTGACAATGTTTAGAAAGCGTTGAAATGAAGTTTCTTTTTTTTGTTTTTTTTTGTTTTTAGTTGTTGCTAGCTCCTCATCAGGTAAGAAGTGTTCATGAAAAGACACCCATAAATCAAGGTAGTCTTCAAAACAAAAAGTAACGCCAACAAATAAAAATGTCCACTTCTTCTTCCAGTTTTGAGAAAAAGAAGCTGCCTAGTAAACTCAATGTCAAAAAATCCAACAAAAATCTCTCTAACAACTTTCCCTTTGGTCTATACCAAACAAGCCCGTTAGTATCCAATTCTGAAAAACTTGAAAAATCAGATGCATCAGTCAGAACACCAGTTGAGAGTCCTTCTTTCATGAAGAGCAAGAGCATGAACATAGAGCCGAAGAAGTTTGTGCAGAATCCATGGGATTTGAGTAATCAAAAGAAAATGGAAAAGCTGATCAATGATAGCAAGACCAACACTCAGGGATTACTAGACCAGCTGAAAACCATGAGAGACAGTGAAAGAAAGAAGATGGAGAGTCTCAAGCTTGTGGACTCTGCAGACGCCTCAAAATCCCTAAAAGACGCAATCACCTTCCAAGGCTCGTGTATGCAGATGTGTCCTATCTTTGAGAGTGTGAGAAGAGATGTTGAGAACAGTTTGTCCAAAGTCGAAAGAGATAGCCAAGGCAGAGTCAGCAAGATGAAGGCTATGAAGGTATTTTCAAGACCTGCTGCATTCGCCCCACCACCTCTGCCTTCAGATGTAAGACCACCAAAGGTACTGGTCCAATCATTGAATTATATTATAGACAACTTACTTGATCTGTTACCTGAAAACGAAAGTTTCATTTGGGACAGAACTAGATCCATTAGACAGGATTTCACTCTGCAAAACTACTTCGGTCCTGAATGTATCGAATGTAATGAAAAGATCGTCAGAGTACACATTCTTATTTTGCATTCCATGATCAACTCAGGTATTGAGTTCAGTAAACAGCAAGAATTGGAGCAGCTGAATAAGACCATAGTCACGTTATGTGACATCTACGACGAAGGTAGAAAAAACGGGTACGTGTATCCAAATGAAGCTGAAATCAGAAGTTATAGATGTCTGTTGAACCCTAGAGACTCAAACATGGACGTGCAAATCCAAAGTTTGCCTGAGGAAATCCTCAATAACGAGGTATTTGATATAAGTATGACATTCAGAAGAATCATGAGCAATAGTTTGATAAAAGAAAGGGGCCATTTGACCACGAAGAAAAATGGATTGAACTTAACAGCGGCCTTCTTCCAATTAATCAAAAACGAGGCAAAGGTTCCGCTGTTGTTAGCCATGTTTTTGGAAACATATGTCAATGAAATGAGATTCTATGGATTTTTGAAAATAAAAATATCCTGGTCCAAAAAGCTAATCAATAATGTCTCATTTGATGCCGTGACCAATCTCTTCTTGTTTAACAACGATGAAGAAATCATGAAGTTATGTGACTTCTACAACATTGAGTATGATAGCATTAATAGAACCTTAAATTTGAGTACTCTAATGACCGACAGCCCTGCAGCTTTAGACAAAAAGAAGGTTTTAAGCGATGTTAGTTTACAATTCATTGATCGCAGATTGGCAACCATCGGCAGCAAAAGCAATTTAATAAACAAAAACAGAAAACAAATCAACATAAAGGAAACCTTTGAGTCTCCAAAAGAAAAGAAAATTGCCCCAAAGCAATTGAAGCCGTTACAAACAACTCCAATGACCAATGACCAAAAAAAGGATCTTAGGACTATTGATAAACAAAAAACTCAAGAAAAAGAACCCAAAACAACTCCAAAGGAAACCAAACCTCTTAGTAGTGGCATCAAAGCCGAAAAAAAAGAGAATTCTGAAGGTAATTTCAACAAAAACAAAGTAACCATCAACACGCCAGTGGCTGGGTTCAAAATGAGAAGTGACTTGTTCAACCAAACCCCAAGCAAGGTCACTCCGAACAACCCAACGAAGATTGTCAACTTGGATATTGAAAAGAAAGTTGTCAGTGATTCCCCTGGATTCAATGTCGATGAAGTGAAGAAGAATACTTATAAGATAATATACGAGAAGTTGCTTGAGGAGACAAGCGAGATGTTGATGACGAGACTGGTCAAGAGCATCGTGAGAGAGGAAGTGGCCAAGGTAAAGAAAGAGCACAGAGTCAAGAAAACCCAACCAGCTGGAACGACAAAAACAGAGGATAAAATCGATGTCAGAGAGGTTGTGGTTGATAAAAAGCAAAGGGAGATGCTATTGATGAATTTTTTGAAGAGCCCCACTGTAGAGAACAAGATAAAGACCTTTTCAAACAAGACTGACGACAACAATTTGTTTTTGACACCATTGAAAAAAGTCAAAAGAAAATTAAAGATCAGCAAGGAACTCTTTGGGCAAAGCAAGCAAAACATGGCGATTTTGAAGAATTACATAAACCACGTGAGTTACAATATGAAATCAAACACTTTATTCAACAAGTTTGACTCTTTTGATATTTGTTGGAGTTTCTACACGTCGGACTGGTCAGACGTCTCCATAAAGGCACTTTTGAAAATGCTAGATATAAGCAGAATTCCCTTATTGGGGAGCCAAGAAAAGATCAATTTGAAAGTCTGCAAGTATGGAATCAACGAGGATGTCAAGAATACCCAGCTTTTGATGTTCAATACCGGTGTCAACACCAACAATATCTTTGATTTCAAAGAGCACATGGAATCAGAAAGAAACAAGCTGATTGACATTCTGGACCAAATGAAAAATAAATGTTGTATCGAAGTTGATGTGCTGATATTGTTCTGGAAGAATGATGGGCTGAATATGTTTGATTTGAAGTTCTTTGAAAAGTTTGATTTTGTTAACAGTTTCAAAGTCGTAGACATAGAAGACATGAATGTTGTCAAGAATTTAGAGTTGGAATTGAACAAGGTTTCCATAAACTTTGGCTTCAAGTTGAATGGTGAAGTGGGTAAGAGCATTATAAAGGCGAGATACAAAGAAGAAATGTTCAACGTGGATTCAAAAGCATTTTCTATGACGAATCTAGATGAGATCCAAAATAGCTTGAGAAAAGTCAAGAAACTACGGGATTACAGAGATGAGGGCAGATTGTTTGATGAGACTTATATCAGCAAAAAGAGAAAGTTAAGCTTATTGGAAACTGATAAGAAGAAAAAGTACTTTTTTAATAATTCAGAGCCAATGTCATCAAACTCTACTTTTGACTCCCCGTCAAGCTCCATATTGGTAAGCAAAAATAACATACCAACCTTAAACTTCGGTAATCAAAACCAAAGAAAGTCTACTTTTAATTACAAAAATGACAAGAGCAGCAAAAGAATGATTACCCCTATAGAATTTCCTGACTTCTTGACTGGTTCATCTTCCCCCAAAATATGATTGATATCGGAACATGCATGTTTTTTTGTTGCAAACGGTCCACATCAGCTTTGACTGTTATATATTTTGTTTTGGCAAAAAAAAAAGAAAGAAAAACTTTAAGAATTCAATAATCATTAGCATTGTTTAAAAAACTTTATTTTCAAATATATATTTGAATCAAACCGGTGATTCAAGCAATAGCCTTGTTAAACCAAAGATCTGAAAATAGCTTTTAGTAGAGGAAGTCCATTGTCGGTTCTTATAGCATCACCGTTTTCTTGTAGTCTTCTCAATAAATAATCTTTGGTTTCATATGAATCATTCGACCAAGGAACATATTTGATAATGTTTTTACAGTTGTGGTTGTTGATTAAGTCGTATGTGATGTTATCAGCCATACCATAAAGTTGAGCTAATACGATCTTGGAACGGTTAGCATTGTTCTTGTTGGCACTTAACTTCTCAGTGACCAATAGTTGGGAGTTGTAGTTGTGAGAAGCAACAACTAAATGACCAAACTTGGAGTCTTTGTTGTTTAGCAAGTGAGTAAGGACATAATCAATGGTATCGTCGTAATTCAAGTCGGTGTTTTTTTTAGTGTCAAAAATAATATCGTTTCTGTTTTTTTCGCTGTGAATGTAAGCACCTCTAACTAGTTTGCAACCTAAAGAGTAGGTGCCGTCTTGTTCAGCCATTTTCAACTCCTTTATCAATAAGTCCTTGGAGTCTTTTAAATATAGTTGCCAAGTACCAATAACAGAAACGTGTTTGTATTTATTTAGGTTGAACTTTTTAAACAAGTCTCTTTGTAAATCGTAAACTCCATTTTCTTGCAAGTCAAATTTCTCAGCGTCTATAGTACTTATGAAGAAAGGAGAGCTTCTCTCAGGATAAGTTTTAGATAGTTCTTCATTTAAATCTTTGACGACTTCCGTGATTTTACTACAGTTATTGAACAAATCCAAAGATTGTTGTCTATGATGTGGGTCTTTAGAATTCAAATCATAGTTTAATAAAGCATTATGTGGATCTTTTACTAAAGCACTTGGCTTCAAGGCGATGTAGCCTGGTGGAATGTCATTGATGCTCTTCTCATTCAATTGCTTCAATAGATGTGGCTTCAAGATATTGTTGATAGTGCTGATGGTTTCATTGACTATGTAGTTAATATCAATGTTTTTGGTACCTTCAGAGTCTTCAATGGTCAAAGATAACATCATGTTGTTGATACCGTTCTGTTTCAACTTTTCACCTGTTTTTAGAACCTCCTGAAATGTCTCTCCACCACAGTACAAGTTGTAGATAAATCTCTTGATAATAGGTAGAGGAACATATGGAAATATTTTAATAACAGTATTCAATATTGGTTTGTTGATTGAGCAGCATCCAATCAAAAATAATGAAAAGAGATCAGATTTATTCAGGTTTTTTAGATAGTTATCAGGAGCTGGAGCAGCTTTGAATGCAATAGGAGGGGCAAATGAAGAAGGCTTAGATAGTCTGTGTGTCAGATGTAGTGATCTTTTAAAGGTCGAAGACTTTAACATAGTGTTGGTTTGGGATTGGGGTTTATGGTCTGTCCTCATTAGATCTATTTGTGTTTGGATGGGGAGGGTATGGTTGTTTATATAACATTGCATTTTAATTAATTAAATTTTGTAAATAAGGGGGAGCAAAAACATGACAAGATGGAGCTGGGTTTCCGAAGCATTTCCTATTTAGGACACATTTTTGTCTATTTTAGTTTTTTTGGTCCAAAAGATGGCGCATGGTAAATAATTGCTCCATCATCTAAGGATAATCCACTAAGCAGTGTCAGCGATATTAACAAGCAATCATCAAACAAAAAAAAAAAAAGAAGAAAAAGTAATTGTGAATGCTTTTAAGAAAGGCAATTCATCTTATATATGATAAATACCTCTATAAACCGTTACAGTCACAATTTTTATATCGGGTTTAAACATTAAGCAAAAAAAAAAAAAAAAGAAGATTTAGTATGTTTTTTTCTAGTAGTTCATTACTCACTAACGAATTTTGATTAACATCATGATGTGAATAATGCTTAAGAGCAGAATACCATTCTGAATTCAGTATGTTGATACTGTTATATTCTAATGTGTCTCGGGCATAACAGATATTTGAGAATTTCTCGTGAACATTTCTTTTTTTTTTTTTTATTTTGGGTTTCATTTCCCATTTTTTTCTTCATTTTTTTTTTGTTCCAAATCATCAATATTTACATTCGATTTCAAACAAAACGCCTTTGAACATTAAACCCAACAAACAAATAAGTAATGCTAAGAGCCAATATTGCAAGAGTTTTCCAAAAAAGGCTTATTAAGCAGTCAATAATATTCAGAAATGAGAATAAAGAGTTCTCTAATCAAGATTTGTTGGCTAAATTACAAACATCTTTCAGAGATTTGGCAAACGGTGAGCCTAATGTGAAGATCTATGATCCTTTGAGTACTTCATATAATAGATTAACAGAGGATGGGATGGCTAAAGATAAACTTACTGATACAGTTACACAACTTTATGAAGATGCAGACTTAAAAACAATAGATTTAGATGCAATTATCAGAAAAAACAATAATGTAAAAAAACCAAACTTAGAAGATATCAATCATATGCTTACCGTGATTAGAAACTCAAAAACTTCCAAAAATGCGAAAAAACAATTGACAATAACCGCACTGAAGGAGAAGTTAGAAATGTACAAAGCTGAAGATCCTGTAAAAGAATCAAATAAAACAAATAACAAATTAAAATGTTTGCCATACAACAATGGGATATTCGATTTCAAAGAACATGAGCAAGATATTGTGAAAAATAATGATACCATGAGCAATTTAGAATCTTTCGATCTTGAAAATCTATCTTATAGCCCTCATTTATTACAATCATCGAAATTCAAAGTTGCTCTTAGAGCCTACTTTGTTCAAAAGTTTAATAGTTATAAAAGAGCAGACCTTGTAAAGCATTTTTCTAAAAATATCAAAAAACTGAGAAAAACTGGAAAAAAATTGCAATATACCACCACTAAAAAAAGCAAATTAGCATTAGTTGAACTCTATGTTGATATAATCTTAGAAGGTGTGGAAAAACCTGATTCTGATTGCAGCTACATATCTTTATTCATCAGAAAAGATGTATATTCTTTAATGCTAAGTGATAAAGAAATAAGCGAGCATGTGCGTACACACAAGCTAAAAGGGAAATCTCGTGGATCTGTTGCATTAATTAAATCTGTTCCCAATTTAGATGATTGGATGGAATTAATTTGCATTTGGGATTCATCGTTGGTTGACCATTACATTATCAACAAAATACAAAACTATAAAAATACTTTGGTTTATCAATACTTTGATAACGAGTTAATGAAGGATGAATTAAAAGCAGCTGTTCAATCAAACATTTATTTGAGCAACGTACTAGGTGTTTCAAGTTCAAAATTCAGCTTTGACGAGCTGTTTAAAGAATTTAAAGAGCACCTGAGAACTGGTCAGCGCTATGGTGTAATGATCGTTAACGATGATAAAAATAACGAAGTTTTGGTTTATACTGATACAGTTTTGCAAAATAGCAGTTGGATGGAGAAGTTTATTAACGAAAAACTTGATAAGACCATATCCTTAAAACAAGGTATGATTGATGGTGAACTGGAAGTTCAATATGAAAACTTATTTGACTACAAAAATAGCGAAAATGTTCAAACACAAGTCTATTTGGTTGACCAAACAGCTGATCCAATTGATTCAACAGAAGATTTAACAGACTATGAAAAAGATCGTGTTTATTATACTCATAAATATACAGGCCCTGCTATCGCTGCACAAAGTCTATTGGGTCCACAGATAGAGAAGTTGGACATAACTAAACAAGAGTCTATGGAAATTTTGAATGCTGCAAATAAAAGCAATATCAAATTGAACATTGATCTGGAAGACAAAAACTTAATTAAACAAAAAAGCATTATTCCAGGTGCACTGCTATTAAATGACAATATCAACAAATCATTTTTTACCAGTAAGTACAAAAGCATTCCTGTTTTGTTGAATACAATACAATATCAATCAAAAATATTTGCTAAGGAGGTTAAAACAACAAGCTGGATAAATTATCGTCATTCAGAAACCAATACATGTATTGCCTCATATTATCCTTATGGTAGTCAGAAAACTTTGGTTACTTCAGATTATGGAAAAGTTATAAACATTGAAGATGTATTTTTCCCTCCTTTGGATTTGTTAATAAATCTGAAAAAAATCGTCTCCCTTGATAAAGAACATCAGCTTTATCAACTCGACAAAAATGAAATCACTCCTATGTTGCTAATTAATCAAAAAACAAACTTTTTCAAGACAGTCCCATTGAATTTTGATGTCAAATATTCTCAAGAGTTTGTATATGCGATGGACTTGGAAAATATCAAAGTAGAAAATTCTTACGAATGCCTCATTGTAAATTCTAATGCACATGACTGTAAGTTTGCTGAAAAGAAAGATATGATCAAAATTATTAAATCTGTAAAAGATGAAGACTTTATTCTAGAGTATAAAGAAAAGAATAAATTAGAAAATAATGATCCAAATGATGCTGTAACCGCTCAAGTTGACAATGGGGTCATGCCGGACAAAGACTTAACGATTATCGAGGTAACACTACCAGTCAAAATTAAAATTGACGAAGAATGGGTAAATGATCATGTAGTTGTTCAGTATAAAATGAACAGCTACAAAATCCATATTTGTTCACTCCTTGAAAACATTCACAAGCTAAAGATTGAGAGAAACTCCTTGATTCACAGCAAAGGGTTTACAGATAAGAATGACAAATTCTTGAGTTATCAACTTGAAGATGCTGATAGTATCAATGGAATTGACAGTTTCTTCAAAAGTGCCTCTCAGTTGTGATGCTTGTATATAGTAATTTCCAAATATAGTTTTTATTTCATATTAATTAATGACGCATACTTTAGCACAAATTAGCCAGTCGGGTTAGATTCTAAAAAGTATCATTGCCATGCTGAATTTGGAAGCTGTCTCTGATACTCACTCATTACCAAGATACAGCACTCAATGTTGAACACACATCTTACATTTTAGAAACATATCAAATCCCATTTTTCAGACTTCGGGTAACTTTCCCCGTAGTGGAGTGTTTTGTCGCCATACACAGTAACTCCAACTAAGATGGTATTTTTTTTTTTTTTTTTTTTTGGATTTCTAAAATTAAAACATTTATGAAAACAAACCAAAAACAAACAATCCACATAATGTCCGAGGTTGAGCCACAAAATCTATCTATATACTCTGATGAAGAAGAAGACGAATACACAGGGTTTATATCTGTAAGGGACTACGCATATGAGCCCGAAAATCCTTTGCATTACGGATACTTGGAGGAGGAAGATGATGAGGAAGAAGAAGACGAAGAGGATATGAGCAAAAGTGTATCATTGCCTAAAGAATATATTATAAACAAAAAAGGAGTTGCTATGTACGATTTTGAGAATATAAACGACAATGAACTGCCATTGACAAAAGGCGATGTTATTTATGTCAACTATAAACATGGCCAAGGGTGGTTAGTGGTACAAAAGCTGGATGACGAGGAACAGGCAGGCTTGGTGCCTGAGGATTATATAAAGATACTTGATGAAGATTACGAAGAAGACTCATAGTATACAACTTTTATCAAGAATAAACAACTTAATGACAATTGACTGCTAAATAACTACGGGTAAAATACCAACATAACATGGCTTGCGAATACGTTTAACTAATGCTGTTTTCCACAGTGAAGGAAAAAAAAACATGTTTACTAATATTAAATATACTCCGGAAATTGATATATGATTATAGAGACATTGTTTTGACTAATTATTGGTGATTAAGTATTTTACTTGTTGCATATATATAAATATGGAATTAAAGTAGTTTTTATATACTTTATATTAAACAAAAAATGTACACCAAAGAATTCTGTTATATTGTGATTAAATTTGTTCTTAATTTATACCATCTTGTAAGCAACTTCTGAAAAGTCTGAGAAAAAACAAAAATAGTAGTTGGAGCAATCTTTGAATGTGTAAAACCCTTGTTTGTGCTGACAATTATACAAAAACAATTTTGCTATTAAAAAAGCTTTATATATTAAAAAAACAAAAAAAAAATTATAAGAAAAAGAAAACCGTTCTATTCCAGTAGTTCGTTGTCCAAATCAACATCATCTGCCTCATTTATAAAATCTCCATTCTTCAATTTCAACAATTCATCTCTATCCATTATACCGTACAATTCATTGATCAAGATATTCTTTGAGCCTTCATAAAATTCCATGAAGTCGTCGCTGACCAAATCTTGACTTTGCAAGTTCAAGTTATCAACTAGCAATAACAAATATGAGAAGGCAATTTTAGCATCAATGAACAGTTCGTTCAATATGCTGCTACTTTCAACTAGTTTTCCATCAATTTCGTAGTTTAAGATGTTAACATTCATTTCATTTTCCATAAATTGGGTTGGAGTAAACACATGATTAATGTCAACATTATTATTAATGTTGAATAGTTTGACCTTCAAGTTCACATAATTGTAGAAACCTTCAAGATACAAACCTTCTATGTTATCGTCTTCCATTTGTTTAGAGTAAGCTAATATGGAGTCAATCAATGACATGTCACCAAGTTCAAGCAAGAACTTGATCAAATTGTAACAGTATTGAAGAATCTTGGATTTATCCATATCAATGGTATCTAGGTTTTCATTAAACAAGGCCCATGATTTCTTGAAGAAATCAAGAGCATTGTCGAATAACTGTTGAGATATTTTGAAAGAACCTAGGTATGAGTAGATCATAAAGTTTTGGCTGTTTAATTCCAAAGACTTGTTCAAGAAGAACTCACATTGCTGTTCAGCATCCACTTCAAAACACAAATCAGTCATGTAGATATCAACAATGCTCAAGTAACATTCTATTATTTTGTCACTGTTGGTGATATTCTTTATACCATTCAAGTACAGTTCAACACCTTTTTTACCACCAATGATTTGGGCTAGAATGAAGTATTTGTTGTTATTGGAGTTTTGGGAAGACGGGTCCAGTTGGATCAATTCTTGTGTGACGTTGAATGTGTCTTCAATTAGATCAAGTTCTATAAGGGCTTGTAAGTATGAATCTAAAACCAAAGTCTTTGCTTTGATGTCTGTAAAGTTATATGAAGATAATAAAGGCTTTATAAGTTTGACACACTTTTTGTATTCTTTGTTTGCGTTGTGCAGATTGCTCTTCTCAATGATGATTAGAACATCGTCATCAGTGTATGTTTTAGCCATTTGATTGGTGTATTGTGGTTGGTTTCACTTCAACATGCTAATTTTTTAAAAAAAAATTTAGAAGAATAAGATATTCGGAAATTGCCTTTTCAGGAAGAGCAAAAAGGGGAAGAAGCAGGAAAAAAAAAAAAGAAATGTGGGTTTACTGAAAATGCTTTTTTCCCGGGAGTATAAATACTGGATGTGTGTGACAAGTTCATGGAAACGAAGAAAACAAAGTCAATCAAGCAGTAACCAATGGCCATTACTGTTTAATTTACCAGTGATATTTGTCCTAACAAACAGATGTCTACTTGGGATAAATGTATTTAGATTTATATTTTAATCATAAATTCTTGCATTTTACTAGAATTATACTACATAATAAACTGCTATGGTCATTCATTATAAGTGTTACATGAGTTCATGTAACTTCATAATGGCTTTTTTTTATTTATTATGAATGTATACATCTCAAAGAATATTTTATTGCTTTGATATATTCATAATACAATAATAGATCACTTATATATATATATATATTAATACAATTTTTTTACAGTTTTAATTTCTTTCATCCCAAAAAAAAAAAAAACAAAAAACAAAACACCAACAATAATTTACACTTGAACCAAAGTTCATCAAACCAAAAACATAAACCAATGCTCAATAACAAACAAGTAGTGATAAAGTCACATAACAAAATACCAGTTAAGATACTAACAGAAAGCATAAACTATCCAGTAACTGTAGTGACATCGAAGAATAAACACAACAAAGGTACTTTAAAAAGTGTTGAAACTAATACACTGAATGTCAAGATTGATAACAAAATACTTAAAGGAAATGACATCAAATACGTCGTGTTGCCAGACATTATGAGGTTTAACCCTATTTTAAATGAAGTTCTTGAGTACGATAACAGTAAAACCAAGAGCAAGAAAGGCAACAATAAAAAGGGAAATAAACTGAAAGAAGACAAAGAGGATGTTAAAGATAGAGAAATAAAAGACCTAATGAAAGAATTGGATAAAAGAGAAAATAGAAAGAGGCAAATTGAAGAAAGTGCTCATGGCACAAAGAAACAGAAAATTTAGTAGCCTAGGTAAACAATATTCTAATTCTGACTTCGTACCAAGAAGGGCTACTATAGATTTACATATATATCGGACATAACATGGACAGGCTTTTATATCGTTGTTATTATTTATGCATACAATTTTTTTTTTCTTCCAGGGAGAATAAACACCAATAACCAGATAAACCAACACACACTTACTTCAGATGGATAGTCTATTTGAGAAGTATAACATACAATATGTTAAGATAGACTACGACATAGAAAACAAGAACAACAGTAATTTATACAACGAATTTAGTGTTAACAAAACAATATTGGAGGATAGCAATAAAGAGCCAATCAACATTGTTAACAACGATTATAACTTGGATAGTTATTATGAAGTCAACAAAAAAGTTAATATAGTAAAGAAAGAAGATCCTTTACAAAAAAGTGAAATTGATCTGAAAAGTGAGCATTTCAATGTCAACAAGTACTTAACTGCTGTTCAAACTACAAATCTTAATGTCAACAACGATCTTTTGAAGGCTTCTATTAATAATAACATAAATCAAATATTGATTCTGAAAAAAAATATCAACTCCATATTCAAAAACTTTAGTTATATTTTAAACAATGATGACCAGTTCAGCAATGTTTTGTCAAAGTTGAATACAAGCATTAATGAATTATCCAATTATAAAAATTACAAGAACAATCAATTGAACCAATTGGTCAAATTTAAAAATGACTTCACTATGGTAAAGTCTAACCAAAACATAATGTTACTGTTTACCTTGCCTAATATAATTTTAAATTTGTATGATTTGAACTTAGTCAATGAAATGATCTACTTGTTGATTCTATACTTAGATTATAAAAAATTAAACAACAAGCCAGTAATAACCAGCAGACTAGATGCTGAGATTGTTAATATTTTAATCAAAGTAAAAACAAAGTATTATGGCGAATTAGACAAAATGAACAACTTCAACGCATTATTGATATTAAACTATCAGTGTAATGTTATGAACAACTTTATTAATGGTTATGAGGATGAGGTTCTTGCTGATAAAGATATTATCAAGTATTGGATCAAACTAAAACTAGATAAGTTAATTGATACGATCGACAATATTGATAAAGTTATTGTTCATAATGATTATGGAATAATCAACCATCAAAATAATGAGAATATCATAAAAAGATATTGTAAGAACTACTACAACTTTTTGTTATTAGATGAAGATCATAACAATAACATATTCAGCATTTTGAACACCTCCATAATCAACAATAAACATAGTAATGATTTCTGGAAAAATTGGAACAATATGGTTACAGTGATTATTCCTTTATTGAATGATCTGAAGGATTTTGAATTTATTATAACAGAACTTAAAAATGAAGATCTTGTGGACTATGCTAATGATGACAACTTCAATATCATTAATACCGATAGCGATACATTAAATAACGATTACTACAAAATTGTGAAATTTTTGAATGTTGCTGAGAATAGCAAGTTTGCTAATAAGAAAATAACCATCAATGAAAACATTAATGATGATATTAAAGTCATAAAATCTAATATCATCCAAAAAATAAAAGCGTTTAGTAATTCCCAATTATCAGAAATCAACGATAAGTCTAAATATCTAAATTGGATCAAGTCTTTAACTTTGTTCTATTCAGACATCTTATCAATTCACGAAGACATTCCCTTTGATATTATGCCAATACAATCTGGTATCATTGTCATTTTGAATGATTTATTGATCAAAGACATTGATAACATCTTCTTACTAGAAGATTGGATACCTTTAAAGGCATTTAACAACATGACGATAACTTCAGTACTATTTTACAAGATCATTGAGTTCCATTCCAATATTTTGGCCACTAGATTCGACCATAGCAACAACCAATTTACCATTGATTGTATAAATATCTTGATTGACAAATACAGTACTTCAGATAAAGAATTGATGATATTAAACAACATAGAGTCATTGCTAAACTTTAAGAGTATATCCAGTAATCAGCAAATTAAAAATCTTCTAACTGAGTTCAAGACTACCACAATCAATAAGTATATCACCAAGGATTGTTTGAAGCTGAAGATCATCTTGAATTCTTGCACTCCTTATAAAACATCTGAATTTGAAAATTATTGGACAACGTTTACCATCAGCAACAATGTCAAAATCTCTAACAATGTCATTGGTACCTTAATGAATTTGGATATTATTAAGAATGATATCATCTCAAGATTCTCAAATTCAAAGTTGTTGAAGAACATTACTGAAAACTTTCTTCAGATAATCTCAGAATATTTCATCCAAATTCTGAACCTCAACCACAAATCCAATATCAGTATTGATACCTTGATACAGATCGGTGTTGATTACCTACACATACTAAAGCATATAGATATGTTAGATGCTGTGAACATCGAGGACATCAAAAATGATGATGATTTAGCAATGAAGTTCTTTAATAATGTATGGATCATTGGGTTCAATAGAAACTTTGATGATTTCAATCAATATTATAATGAAATATGTAAGTACGTTTAATATATAGTTTGTTTTAACACTGAACAGTAGAATACAACAAAGTTCTCATTTAATAGAAATCGACATGTTTTCTTAGATTATGGTTGATGTTTATTGGACACATGTCATTATCCTTATCGGCAACATTGTAGTGTTCGCTATCAGTATTCTTGGTAATCTCAGAGTTGATTAAATCGGTAGACTTGGTGTCTAATTCTAAATCGCTGTTGTTTACAACTTCAACTATTTGATCTTCTTTTTCTCTGTTTGTATTGAAGATCAATTTCTTCTTACCATCAATGTTCAAGAAGGCAAAATTTAAGACTATGTTGTTTACTTTGATAGTGTTTTCTAATTTCAAAGTTTTTGATTCTTCATCAAATTGTAAGACAAAGACCTTCTTGACACCTTCAATGGCGAAGTATATTTTCTTTGATTCAGCATCGTATATCATATCGCTGATACAAAATTCATTCACTTTTTCTTCATCTTTCTTTTGGAATCTATCCAAAGCATTATGTATTTCAGGAACTATATCACTTTCTTCAAGTAGGTTCAAGTACTCAAATTTGGTTATTAACTCACCTGTTTTCCAGTTGCTCATCATGATGAAATCATCACCACCTGAACTCAAAACATAGTCATTGATCTTCACAACATTTGAAATGAATTCTTTATGACCGTGTATGAACTTGTTGATAATGAAAGTTTGTGGTATGTGGGTTATTTTCATATGTTCATCTCTATCACAAGACATCAACAACTTTTTGCCGTTGTCTTCAAAGATTTCCAACTTAGTTAACAAACCAACGTGCCCTAAGATAGGTTTCATATCATCAACCTTTAAAAGTTCTGGAGTTCTATACTCTATTTCATAAACATCTCCGAACTTGTCTCCTATGAACAGTAATTTGTCGGTAGAAGTTAAACAGTTAGGTCTTTTTGGGAAGCTTTGTTTCTTAATGAACTCAAAAGTGTAAGCATCGTTGTTGGATAGTTGTTTGAAGACAATTACAGACTTATCGAAATCAGAAATGACAAAGATGTATTCCCCACATGGTGATATGTTCAAGTATCTTAAAAATTCATAATTTTCTAATTGATGTTTGTTAGGTTGATAGTTTGATGGCTTTTTTGATTTCTTGCTTTTCTTGACTGGTGGCTCTTCGGAAGCAGCTTCTTCAACAACAACTTCAGCAGCATAAGTATCTTTATATTCAAATATCTTGGCTACCTTTTCTGAAGTGGTTTGGTATACTTGAAAAGTGTCTTTGACTAAAGTATAAATCAAATCACCTTTCTCGTTAGTAGATAACTTTTGTACAGGGTGTTTCAACATGACTGAGGAGTTTTGGGGTCCTCTACAATTATTCTTTTGCTGAATGATTGTGCACTTTGAAATTTTGATGTTATTTTTTTTTTTTTAAAAATATTAACTGAAAGTTTTGAGATTTGAAAACTAAAAGAAAAAAAAAAAAGAAACTTTTATTTCCGATGATAAGCCTTTTTTGTAATATCCGACAAAAAGCCTCATCAAGCAGCAAAGATTATGAAAAGTTTATATATTCAGAACCCATTAAAGATATCGTCAATCAAGCTTTTGCTTTTTTTCTTTTTCTTCTTGTCTTTTTTCTTGGTGCTTTTTTCTTCAACTACCTTAATTTCGCTTTCAATTATAGGAATATCTTCTTCTATCACTTCACCAATGTCCATGCTTTCTTGCACTATATCTTCTTCTTGGAGCTCTAGGCTCCGCTCCAGTTTCTTTACAATCTTATCTGATTTCTTCATTATCCTGAATTTGTTTTCGCTTATGTATCTAGCTTCCAAACCCCTTTTGTCTAAAGAATCTTCTATTTTGTTGACAAAATTCACAATCAGTATGCTATAAACGTCAGAAATCAAAGTGATCATAAATAATGCCATGTTAATGAATGTTTTGTTATTGATGACATTATAAAGCTGGTAGACAGTTTTGTTGAGCACCTTCTTTCTCAGTATGTATTTTTGTTTAAGAAATTTATACAAGTCGTCATATTTCTTATCATTCACCAAAAGTATTACCTTCAGCAGCAACAGTCTGAATTGTTTTATGTTTTTCAGCAGTAAGATGAAATTTGTTTTGTATTGGTTTTTGTTTCTGTGGTATAAGATGGTTATAGCTTTGTAAAGTTTGTTTATATGTGATAAATCTATAAGACCATCGACATCGCTAATAACATTATGTATATGTTTGTATTTGATTCTAGACGAAGGCATTGTTTGGTGATGGCTCTTATGGTTTTTTGGTTAACATGTTTAATAAATCTTGAAAAAAAAGATGAAGAAAAAAAAGATCATAGGTGATGAGATACATCAGAAATATGTTCGGGTAATTGCAAAACTGTAATATTGTAGTGGAATCATAACTGAAACCACCAAATACCAACAGCTTATTTCAGTACTGTCATTAAAAACAAGTATATCTCCAAGATTATTTATTATTCAATACTTCTATATAGCCTTTGTTACGGTTATCTTGTTGTTGTTATATAAAATACATGCTGCTTAATTTACGGTAACTCCGATTTATTTACTGTGGGGTTAAAAGCACAAACAACAAAAAAAAAAATAATGCAAATCCTTTAGAAAAACATAAAAATAAATCTTAATCTACAAACCACAATCACCATCACATCTAATGTCACTGACTGATCTACAAAAGCAGTACATTATCAAGATTATTGATGAAGTCAAAACATCGAATAACCTCAAGTTTTTGGTCATTGACAAACAGGTTAAAGAGATATTTGATCACATCTTTCCTTTAGATCACAACAATACCCATAATAACACCTTGCTTAAACATGTCATCCACTATGATCTTATAGACGACGAAAACAGACAAGGTGAGCACCCTATTGAGTGTATCTACTTATTAAAGCCAACAAAGTACAATATAAAAATAATGAACTCGGATTTTTCACAATTCCCCACAAGATACAAAAGCTGCCACATAAGATTTCTCCCTGGTTTAACAAAACAACTGAAACAATTTTTAGACACACAGGATAGACTGCCTCGTTTTGTAGCATCTTTTAAGGAATGCAAGCTATCCAATACAATTCTGCAAAACCACTGCTTCACGTCATTGAACCTGGATCAAGCTTTTCAGGTTATCTATAACAAAGAATGTTTGAATGTTGTGGAAAGTTACATCAACAACATTGTTGAAAGTTTGATTGGTATATGTGTAGTAACAAATGAATATCCTATAATCAGATATTACAACCCTACTGAAACTGAAAAAGAGAAACACATTTTCAGAAATGTTTCACGTCTAGTTGCGGAAAAGTTACAGATTGATTTGGATAACTACGCCAGAATGAACGATGATTTCATGAATTTAAACAGTTCCAGACAAAGAAGTATTATGATCATTTGCGATAGAACACTAGATTTGATATCTCCATTGATCCACGACTTCAGCTATGAGAGTTTGGTTTATAACGAAATCCAAAATGCAGAAGTCTTTAATAATCAAACCGATGTTTATAACTACAAAGTTGAGAATGAAGCAGGTGAACTTGATGAGAAAACTAGTGTTATAAGAGACATTTATGATGCTATCTGGACAGACTTGAAGTATCAGCATATCATTGATGCTAAAAACACAATCAACAGCAAAATCCAAAAGCTTATCAGTGACAACCCATTATTGGTCGACAGACAAAACAATGTCAAGAACTCTGCTGATTTGTTGTCTGTTGTTGCTCACTTGAAGACCTTTGATGAGGAGAGAAGACAGTTGATTTTACACAAAACGTTGATAGAAAAATGTTTAGAAATTGTTCAAGACAAAAAGCTTGCTGAAAACATTGCTGACACAGAGCAAACAATGGCTGGTTTTGGAAAGGATATTCATGGGGAAAGCTGCAGCAAAAACTTTACTTTGGAATATTTGATAGAAAATGTATTGAGCATTGAAGAAATTAACGTCAATGATAAAGTTAGAGTATTAGCTCTCTACTGTATTTATAGAAACGGAATCATTGAAGAAGATCTAATCAAGTTATTGAACTTCATGGGCATAGATTACCAACATCCGTTTTTCTCCCACTTCATACAGTTCATTAAAAACTTTGAGTTATTGGGCCTGAACCTGATCAAGCCTAGTTTGAAGCAAAGCATAATTAAAAAACTAAAGAGCAGCGGGCCTTCTCCGTACTTATACAAGGAGGATGGGAGAAGAAAGTTTTACCATGACACTATAACGAATAACTCCGAGATATACACCACCTCGAGATTTATTCCAGCTTGTGGGGTGAACATCAGTAAGAGTATCACCAATGCCATGTTGCTACCTGAAGATGAATTCAAGTTTGTCAAAGGGATTCCTGTGGAGTTGTTCGAGATGAATGAAGATTTGCAAAAAAAAGACCAATCCAAGGAGTACCCCGTAGAGGAGATTATCAATAGCAGCAATAGTAGAAGCAACAAGATTAAAAGCAGCTGGAACTTGAGAAAAGAAAATAATAGCAACATTGAAAGGCAAAGAATCTTCTACTACGTTATTGGAGGAATGACCCATGCTGAGGTCAAGAGCGCATATGACCAAGGAGTTTGGAAAAACAAGGATGTCTTTATAGGAAGTGATGAGATTATGACAAGCAGCAAGTTCATGGAAAATGTGTTGAACATAAATAGACCTAGAAATGTGCTAAACTTGACAGTTGACAAAACGGAAAGCGAAGACATTCCAAAATTCTTCAAAACTAAGTATACACAAGAAAGGGTTCCAGCGACTTCAAACAGAAGAACACATGATCAGAAGATGACACAGCAGGAAATGATGCAATCTGAGAGAAACACGATGCCTGCTGAGAACATCACTGTTCCAGAAATGGCTGATGACAAGAAGAAAAAGACTTCAAGATTAAGAAAGATGTTCAGATAGTTTTAATGAATGCTTTACTTATATAATTATTTTTTTTTGGTGAATGATAATAGCCACTTGGTGACCTTTATAGTCAAATGCATTTTTAACGCCAAAGTATTCCAAGTTCTCGAATTTGAAAAATTCTTCACTGGATATGCTTTCTGGCTTATAGTATACCGTTCCTTGGAAGGGGTGCTTGTGTTCATCCTGCATAAAGGTTGTAAACTCATCAGAAGAGATGAATGCTCTTGTCGAGTAATTATACTTTAAGTTATCATCAGTCAAAACATCAATGCTTTTTTCTGGTTTTTCCACGTCTGGGAGGTCGTCGTCACCATCATCTATTCTGCTGTCAAATGTTTGACAAACAACACCGCCCATTTCTATAGGAGCATGCGCAGGAAGCTCATCAACTTCAACAATGCATAGATTTTCAATGGTCATATCGTCGTACTCATCAAAGTTTTCTTTTTCATAGTAAAATTTGTGTTCATCTAGAATATCGTAGTCTATATCAATTTTGTACGGATTGCAAACAATGTCCCATATAAATCTAACAACGTCAACCTTTTCACGTAAAGACAAAGAAGCATACTCCTTCGAGATGTAGATTGTTGTCAGCAAGTTGTTTTTTATATTTATGGTATTCTTCAGGTGGTCGTAGTTTTTGAAAGTCAGTACAACATCTTTAATCCAGTTGGTTAATGTGTATTGCTTTACGTTTTCAAATCTGTTTACAAGAACCATACTGTTAGGAATCAATGGAATTTGGCCGGCCATGTACCCGACTTTATTGCCGTTTCCTTTAACGTTTGGGTAAATGAACTGTGAGTATGGACCGATATTGCAAGGATTCCAGTATGAAATTCCTTGGACGTGCAATCCGTCTTTTTCCAAATCATCATCAAGTGATAAAACTAGAGATAGTTGCAAATCACCTTTAATCAATTTGGATCCTAGACAAGCTCTGGATGGTGGCAAGGCACCTATTTTGTTGAAAAACTTGATATAATTCTTGTTTATATGCTGGAAGTTGGACATATCTTTTAAAATCAGGGAAGTGGTCAATATTTGCCTTTTAGAAATGTTATGATTTCTAAGAATATCAAACAATTGCTTGAATACCTGGGAACATTGGTCATCCAAGTCCGAAGATGGGTTTGTTGGCTGAATGTTTTGTATGTGTAATAGACCGCCAACCTTACACACATTCAATTCATAACTTTGCGCAATGGAGTTTTCTCTAGTTATAGAAACACCTTCTAAACTTAAGCTGGAGTTTTCTCTAGCCACTTGACTTTCAAGTGATAACCATTTTGAAGACAGCATGTCTGGAGATTCAATATTGCTTAAATCGCGTTCCAAGTCACCCAAATTTCTTTCTCTTGGTACAACTTCAACATCTAACATACAACTATAGACATCATCTTTATCGATATTGTTGTTGATTATATTTACATTTTTCAATTTGAAGTAACCTTTATCAAAGATGGGGGAATCCAATACAATGGTTTCAAATTCACCACCTTCACCGCATATGTGAACATCATACATTTGATTTAGCTTCAGCATTTTTGGATAAATTTCACTCAAGGATTTACCCAAATCCTCAGCACTCAAACCAATAGCAGCGGTTTTGATGATTTTTGCATCGAAAGAAAGCTTTGTTTTTTCTTCAAAATCACACATTTCCCTCATCAAATCATTCTGGTCTCTTTGCCACAAGTAGCTCAGAACTTTTAGGTTCAATCTGTTGCAAACATCCTCTACTCTGTTTCTCTGATAGGACGATAGAATAGCACCAACTGAAACACCCTCGATGTTGTATTTATCTTTCAAGTCTTTTAGAAAATCAAATAGCATCTCAATCTCATCAGTTTTGCTTGTGGCTTCGTAAGTCAAGGTGGTGACTTCGCTTGAGTGTTCGTGGATATCATGAAACTCAATAGGCACAGAAGAAACCAGGTCGTATTTGCTGAGCAGATCATGGCCACATGTTTGAAACATAAAAGAGTTCAACTCTTGTTGAGTTTTATCAGATGGTCTTAGATTAGCCAGACAGGTCAAAGAATGCCCGTTTTTGATACAGTGCAAGATGTTATAGTGGGAGTCTTTACCACCAGAGATAAGACCAACAAACTTCATAGGTGTTTATGTCCAAGGAAATATAGAGTTTTTTTGGTGTTTTGAGAACACTTTTGAAATGGAGTTAATCTGTTTGGGATGGGGGGAACGATTACCCTACTTGATGCTCCGTGGATCAGTGCCCAAATGGGACAGGTTCCTTACCTAAACAAATTTTTTCCCCGGTCTCC